>JAFVLL020010736.1:159696-204939 GCA_021397915.2 Tor tambroides
GAACACAATGTTACCAGGGGAACTCAAAACATTTTGCTAGAAAACGCTTTGCTAAAAAATTCAAAATTTTGCGAGCGAACACCAAAGCATTTAAATTTAATTTTTTCCTCCAATCAGCTTTTTTCCCCATTATCATGTCCCTCAGTACTATAAGGCTTCTGTTTTCATAAATAATTAAAAACAAAGAATAAATAATACATTCAAAAGGAACTAAATTATGTTAAATCTTAAAATATTTAATAAAAAATTAAATATTCAATTAAATATAAAAAATACTTTATACAATCTACTCCACTTGCCCACATCAAATATGTGAGCTTCTGGTCCTGAAGCAACATTCCTATAATAAATTGCAGCCTAAACTTTATTCTTAATCTTAATGATAATAGAAATTATACGTTGATAAGACCCTAAATCCCAGCCGTAGTCCTAAAACTGGTTAAAGGCATAGTTCACCCAAAAATGAAAATTCTGTCATCATTTACTCACCCTCAAGTAGCTCCAAACCTGTCTTTGTTCTGCTGAACGCAAAGGAAGATATTCTGAAGACTATGGGAAACAGAGCAGTTCTGGGGCACCTTTTTCCTACTATGGAAGTCAATGGTGCCCCAAAACAGCCTGGTTGCAAAATTTCTTCAAAATATCTTCCTTTGTGAACAAAGAAATTCATACAGGTTTGGAATTACTTGAGGGTGAGTAAATGATGACAGAATTTTCATTTTTGGGTGAGCTATCCCTTTAATAAGGCTATGATGATCCCAGGTACAGGTTCTACTCAGATAAATCACACTAAGACAGGGTTATAGTCGTCCAATTGAGATTTACAAAAGTTAAGAGGTGTACATATGACACTTATGGTTCTGGCGAGGGGAAAGGATACTGCTGAAGCAAGATCTGCTGGAACTTGTCTGGGGCCAAGAAGATTGGGTGTGTCAGCATGAAGTCATCCAGGAGTATTTCTGCAAGGAGACAGAGAGAAGAAGACAACCTTATTAGTGACATCGCAACTGAACAAGATGTTCATGTTCGTCTGAACAAAGTGTTGTGTAGCGGAGATTGAGACGAGGAGGACAGTATAATGAAAGACAAGGAAAATACATGCAGACTTTGTCATAGCTGTTCTTGTTCGACAGGTTGCGAACGCTCGCTCTGTGAGAATGTGTGGAGAAACGAAGTTGAACCTGCCTTCACCTCTGCTAACTCATCTCAAGGACAGTGGGTTTGTGGGTAGAATAAATCACGGCGCTTTGTGGCCCACTTTGGACCGCAGACACTCCCAAAGGCTGCAGTGATGTACTGTACACACACATCTGCCCGTACAATACAGCGGCTGAAAGCAAAAACTAACAAACTAGCTCACATAAACGTCAACAAACAGTGAAAACGGCATTATAAACAGCATAATAAATGAGCAACGCTTTGAAAAACTGTGTGGGATGCACAAAAAGGAATAGAAATGTGTATAATATCTTTCGATCTGGGTCGCATCTTGGCGGTGAGGATTTCAGGACTGTATTTTGGCTGATGAGAAGACATGATGCTGATTATGTGGGTTAGATCAATGTGGAGCACATAAATCATTGATACTTAACTATTAAAAACGTGATCGCTGAGAGGAATGAGAAACGAGTCAGTAGCACAAAATGAATACGTCAGTTCAAAATGCTAAAGCTTTCACGTATCATGCAAATCAAAGCAAAGCAAAGCATGCATGAAGTAGAGCAAAACAGGGTCCAATATTCAAGGCTGAACTAATACATTTGCATTTCAGAGCAGTAGCTTGGACACTGAATGAATTTGTATCGTTGGATCAGTCAGACAATGAATTTAATTAAGATGAACTGTCAGTTGAATTTCCTCAGTTGATCCATTTGTCTGAACAGCAAAGATTCCCACAATCGTGCCCTGCTTTGCATACTGATTTGCAGGCAACAACCGATCACTGATTGGTGCAGACGTGTTTGCTTTAGTTCCTCATTGTGACTATCGAGAAATTACACAAACGTCCTCCTGTCATTATGGGATACAGGGATGCAAGGTGTTCTAGCGTGCATTTTATAAATGTAACATGTCCAAACCTGCATACTTCACACCTCTGTACATGTTTTTGTGAAGTCACACCTCTTGTGAGAGTTACAGGTGAGGCATAATGTGTGGGGAAAATAGGGTCACATGCACACCTACCTATTATTGTATTATATATATATACATATATATATATATATATATATAATTTAAAGTATTAAAGTATTTAAAGTATATTAAAATAATTAATAATTAAAATAATTATATATGCATACATATTAAATATATATACACATACATACATACATACATACATACACACATATGTATACATATAGATATTATATATATATATATATTAATGAACATTGTTACAACATTAGTATTATATATTTATGAATGTATGAATTATATTATTATTATAATTATAGTACCTATTGCATCAAATTTACCATGTACTTTAGAGATCACAACATCATACTTGTTGAATAAAATATATGTATGTTGGAGTCAGACTTCCACATCTTTGCAGCTGCAGATCTTTTGCGGTTGCCACGGCAACGCTGACTTTAGAGGCTGCACAGTGAGTAAGGAGAAATAAAAAAGATGAGAGGCCAAGAGCAAGACACACAGACAAAATACAGACAGATGTACGCAGAGAGACAGAGGCAAAAAGACTCAAGGTAAAACCCACAAAAAAAGCAAATGGGATGCAAAGCAAGAAACGGCGACAAGGTGGGCAGCGAGGCAGTCGAGTTAGTGTGAAAAACAAGAACGGAATGACTGGAGGAGGAGTCAACGGGGTTAATTACCACCTCTGATAGCCACAAACCTTTGAAGGCACATGTTAGTAACCAAACGGAAGATACACGCCGGACAAGTTCTACTAAAGTTGACGAGGAAATGATGAGGTGTTGTGTCAGAGCTGAGGGTGTGAAATATATTCACACAACTTTACTTTTAGTCACTGTAGTGGGTGTGTGTGTGTGTGTGTTTGTGAGCACTGACTGGAGCCCCTCCGGTCAAATGTAAGCATTCTTTTCTAGGGCAATGACCATCTCTCTTCATTAGCATTTGTCATGGCTGTTGAGATTAAATTAGAGTGGGAGTTTGTAATTCTCAATAACTTGTGCTGCAGCAGTAATTGAGCCATGTGTTATGTCAGTGCGTGGGTCTGTTTGCCTCCCTCAGGCATATAATGCCTAGCAGAGAGCATCAAAACTGCCCTAAAGAGCCAAGTAAATTCCTGAATCACGTGAAGAATCACCGCAGGACGCGCGTTTAATGCATCCAGCTGTCCTTACTCAACACTTTTGGCTTTGACGCAACAGATGTGAGCCAAATTTAGGATGAGTTTTATGCTAATAAAATTTTAGCACATCAAGGTAAATCAAAGCAATAAAACAGGAAAACGCAAATGTGCTTTTGCACCTTGCATAGGCAGGAGCTATGTAAGCCTGTTCATTTATTTCTAGTAACATAAATTTATACCTCACAACTGCAATATTATTTCTCATAATTGTTATTTTATATCTCTCATTTGCAGCTTTATATCTGCAACTACAACTTTCTTTCTCATAAATGCAACTTTTTATCTTCCTATACTTAAACTCATAATTGCAACTTTATATCTCTCAGTTGCGACTATATCTCTCAATTTTGACTTTATATCTTACAACTGCATCTTTACTTCTTATAATTGCCACTATATATCTTACAATTGTGACTATATCTCTAAATTGCGACTTTATATCTTAAAACTAAAACTTTATTTTTTATAATTGGAACTTTATATCTTACAACTGAAACATTATTTCTTATAATTGCAACTTTATATCTCTCAGTTGCGACTATATCTCTCAATTTTGACTTTATATCTTACAACTGCATCTTTACTTCTTATAATTGCCACTATATATCTTACAATTGTGACTATATCTCTAAATTGCGACTTTATATCTTAAAACTAAAACTTTATTTCTTGTAATTGTAACTTTATCTTACAACTGCAACTATATTTCTTATAATTGTGACTTTATATCTTACAGCTGCAACCATCTCATAGCTGCAGCTTTTTATCTCAATATGTGAGTTTATTTCTTATGTTAAACTTTACGTTCTGTCTCTGTGACCTGTTTTAGGTGGAAACAGGCTGTCATGAGAAACTATCTATGTGGCTTAACCGTGTAAAAGTTTGATACCTACCTTTAGTGGTAAATTAGTCAGTGCTGATGTTGAGCTTGGAAATCTAAATCAGCTTGAAGATGAGGCACAGAAGACGCAAATATGACACCTTTCCGCCTTGCATGCTTTTTCTTTATTTAATCCCTTCTTTCTCTGACGGCCCCCACATTCTCCAGCGTTCTTTCAAGCATTTTCCTCTTTCGACTCACTAGTTTACATTATGATAGAGCTTAAAGTGTAGCAAATCTCCTGCCCAGATTGGCACAAAGCACATCTCTTTAAATGACAAGAGTGAGAATAGAGCAAAATCCAACACCCACCCTGATACCCACATGCACACACCACACACACACACATCCAGATACCCACACAAGCACATGCACACACACACAATCACTGTCAAATATAGAAACTGCACATGTATTCTCTCACAGTGAGAACGAAATGCAAGAGGGAGTTCAGACAGCCACCCATCACACATACTGAACACCCATCGTTCAGACAAGTGAAAAGCACTCCTTTTCTTTTCATCTTAAGGTCAAGAAATGCTCTTGCCAACTGAAAACACCATAATCCAGCTGCCTTCAGACGACGGGAGGAAACGGGGTGTGTGCAGCTGAAGGCCGTCTGGAAGAATTTCAGTTTTAGCTAAAATGACCTTGATGAGACTAAACTGGGATCAAACTCATTTCACAATCTTTGTTTTGAAGTTATAACACTAGGGCAGAGATCTTATTCTCCTCTGTCCATAGAGGCTCAAAATCCCAACTGAGATCTCAATTGTTTCTCCTAAACGCTAATAAGATTACATGGAGAGCAAATGGAGAGTTTTGCTAAAATGGACAATTCACCCAAAGATGAAAAATCTGTCACCATTTCATGCCATTTCAAACCTGTATACTTTATATCTTCTGCAAAACACAAAATACATTGTCCAAACCAGAGGTGAACCTACATTAAGTGCAGGGGGCCCAAGGCAAAATGATTGAGGTCCTTCTAAAAAAAAAAAAATAAGTATACAACATACAAAACGTAGTCAAAACACATCTAACAGAACATAAATTTATATTTTTTAAATCATTAATTTTTTTATTTAAAAAATATCTTTATAATAGAAGATGCAATACAATACAATTAGATGCTATTTACGCTATTTTCCTGTCCTATTGCTTCACCTACAGTTCAAACAACATTTTGGATGGACCCCTTTGACTTTCATCGTATGGACAAAAAACGCTAAGACATTTTTTTTTTAAATATCTTCTTTTATGTTTCACAGAATAAAAAAAGTCATAAAGGTTTGGATCCACATGAGAAGTAAAAGATGACAGAATTATCATTTTCGAGTGAACTATCCCTTTAATTAAATGCCAGTAATCTCACAAGTGGCTCTCTAGAGTTTCTATAAAGTTTTTATTCCCAATCATTTCTCAAACTGTGCTCAGAATTGCCAAGATAGCAAAGTTTGTGCTCAGAAGTCTGAGATTTCTCTATGAAATCTTACATTACATGGGTCTTCAACATTTTAGGGCAAATCAAAACAAATAAACAAATCAAAATGGAAATTATTAGATTTATACTTTTTATTTTTAGATATTATACTGACTGACTTACGTCCTCGTGCCTTTAACGCCAGTCTCCATTTACAGTGTTTGCCCTGAATTGCAGTCTTTCTGCATGTGTGTAAATCAGGAGTCAGATCAGTTCTTTCAATAGGTTATGTATGTTATACATGTCTACATGTTTCCATATTTTATTGATTTTTTTTATCAGTTTGTGTTTATATGTTTATGTCTATGTTTATATGTGACCCTGGACCACAAAACCAGTCTTAAGTGTCAATTTTTCGAAACTGAGATTTATATATCATCTGAAAGCTGAATAAATAAGTTTTTGATTGATGTATGGTTTGTTAGGATCGGACAATATTTGGCCGAGATGCAACTATTTGAAAATCTGGAATCTGAGGGTCAAAAAAAATCAAAATATTGAGAAAATCGCCTTTAAAGTTGTCCAAATGAAGTTCTTAGCAATGAATATTACTAATAAAAGATGAAGTTTTGATATATTTATGGTAAGAAATTTACAAAATATCCTCATGGAACATGATCTTTACGTAATATCCTAATGATTTTTGGCATAAAAGAAAAATCGATAATTTTGACCCATACAATGTATTTTTCGCTATTGCTACAAATATACCCCAGCGACTTAGGACTGGTTTTGTGGTCCAGAGTCACATATGTATTTCAATATTAGTCCTGTTAGGCACAACATTTTGTTCCTTCGTATGTCTCCAAATATAACGGACTGACAATAAAGTTCGCTTGAACTTAATCATATCAATGCATTTAGACTTTGTAAACTTCATAAAGAGAGCTAAAAATTCATTATAATTGGCCAACCACTATCAACACATACTTAAATGAAACATAACCAAGACCTCCTTCAGGTCTGCTAAAAGACAAAAAGAGCATCACTTGAGCAATTTCATTTTCATATATAAATGTTTTTTTTAGACACTGGGACACCTCCAGGTTAGGGGTCACGGGGGTTCACGCTCAGTAAACGGGGCTGGGCGTCCCAGCTGCACGGATGTGGTCAATGTAGATTGTAATCAGCTGGAGATGTGAGATTGGGATTTCAGGAGAGCGTAATGGAGAGGACCAGGGTGGCGTTACATAAACCATGATAGACATTCCGTTACCATGGAGGCCTTATCACATCTAAACCCCCACTACCCACGCATGCTCTCCTTTCTCTTCCTCACGCCGTCTTTTCTTCATCTCTCCCTCGCTCACGTTGGTGCCTTTTGGCATGACGCACCGTGTGTGTGTGCATTCGTGTGTGTTTTGAAGGTCTCTGCTCATTCTCTGAGGCTGTATGCGCTTGTTCTTCGTATCTGCTTTATCTCAACCCCCCTGCACAAAATCCGTCCGTTCTGGGAGGCATTTCACCCTTCAACTCCCATCTTTTCTTTGGCTCGTAACACAAAACACCATCATTCACATGCAAATCTCCTCTGGCGGGCCGCCAACTATAAGTAAATACACAAACGCCACTGGAGGACCGCCGCTATTCCTGAAACAATCCTTTGAAATGAATGCTTCCCATACAGTTTGGAAAGAAGAAAGCAGGTGCAAATGAAAATACATGCGCAAAAGCAAGACAAAAGCAAGAAAGAGTCCATGTCAAGCCACCAGCCTAACACAAAAAAAAAAACACCTTACGGCCTGTAAACTAAAACAGAGCTTGCTGAATTTAGAAGCATGCCACTTTTTTTGGTCTAACCCAGTTCAAACTGGCCCCAGGAGAGATTGTTCCTAGATCAGGACTCACAAAAAGCATTTTTAAAGTCTGCTCTCTGGTCAGACGGGAGAAATGATTTGAAACCTCTGCGACTGGTATTACATAAGATGAAAACGAGAGAGGTGCAGTTCTAATAGCTCGACAACATCAGTCCAAGATGTGCCCACATGAAAGCACGACACAACAGATCTCAACAAAATATCAGTGAACACCCATGCAAACAAATCCAAACCCACAGCAAAGGTAGTGGATTCATTTTGCACCCTTTTGTTTGCCTATACATGTGCACAACCGTTGAACCGAGCTCTCAAATTATGCGATAACGCTGGAGGCTGATATTACTTGAGGCATTCTGCAAATTTTCTTGCAGCATTTATTGAACTCGAATGTGTGCAGTTTTGTCACATAATTTCTTCAAAGATGGTATGAACATTTATTCAGACTCTAATGTATGTATACCATTCAAAAGTTTAGGGTCAGTAATATTTTTTTGGAGAAATTAGTACTTTTTTTCCATCTAGGATGCAATGTTTCATTAATGTTTTCAAACGTTTACTATTTCAAATAAATTTTGATCTTTTGCCTTTTATATTCAAAAAACAATCCAAACAGTTTTCAGTACTGATAATAAGAAATGTTTCTTGAGCAACAAATCAGCATATTAGAATGATTTCTGAAGGATCATGTGGCACTGAAGACTGGAGTAATGATGCTGAAAATTCAGCTTTGCATCACAGGAATAAATTACATTTTATAATATATTCAAATAGAAACCAACTTTTTAAAATTGTAATAATATTTCACAATATTACTGTCAATATTACTGTTTTTACAGAATTCTGAAGTAAATAAATACAGCCATATATAACAGAAAAGTAATTTCTGTGCTGCATAAAGTTGTATTTTCAGTGACAACAATAAAGATAATAAAAATATCCTATAATGTTCACTGATGAATCATAAACAATAAAACCATTTACTAAGAAAGAGAATTGGGTAAAATGTCAAGTCCTGCTGTTTTTAAAAGGTTATCACACACCTCAATGCCATATACACAGTAAATATCCTGTGTTTGTAAAAAACTGGATACGCATAAACTTTCTTATGAAAAATGTATCAGTTTCTGCCTCCCATGGCTCTTTTTCCTGCAGGCGAAGAGAGATCACACACCCAGCCTATCGTCACAGCGAGAACGGCCCCAATACTTCAAAACAGCATCTAACACATGTTTGATTAAGATGATCGTCAAAGCTAAAAGCTCCTCTAAGGCTCTGTTTCTAAACGGTCCTGTATATAATACTCGCCCTCCTCCACTAGAGTGAAAGAACTAAACGAATGAACTTCATCGCCATTATAGTATGCAGTGATTGATATTACTCCACCCTACGCTCGTCGCTTTCTGCAAATACTGTTTATGCCTGTGATCTAAAAGCATGAGAAGCTGCTCGAAGGGTCTGTATCTTCTTTGGTAAGCTGCTTCGGAAGGAGGCTTTCCATGTGCGACTGCTTCTTGGTGGGAGTGATCACTGTGTGCTAATCACATCCTTCTCTCTAGCAAGCAGGAGGCTGTTTTCAGGCTGTTATTAGGGCTGTCGGTCAAGCCACTGATCCGGGAGCTCGGGGCCATCTGTGTGTGCGTGTGCACGTGTGTGTTTGAGTGTGCAAACTGCGTGGTGAAAAAGAGCAACCTCTGCTGTCACTTCAAAGGGGCGTCACGTGGCGCATTTGCTATGGTTTGATTCAGCCTCTGACTCGCACTGACTGCAATGCTGTTTTTGTAATGCAGAATGAAAAGAGCGGAGAGAGCAAGAGAGAGATCAGAAGTGGCGGCTTATAATCGCTTTCAAAAATTGTGTCTATGTAGCCAGAGTGTGATATTCCGCAGTAACATCAAGGTATGAATTATGGGGGTTTGCAAAGGGAGTATGATGCCTAAAACAAGACATGACCTTCCAAAAGAAGGTCAAAACAAAAAGATTATTTGTTTTGAATACATGTACGTCACAAGGGTTTTCAAACGTCAGTAACCACAAAAGTAAGATCGCAAGTCAATAAAAGTACGAATTTTCACCTTGCGGTAAATAGACACTCGCAACCCGAAATAGCGTTCATCTGACGACATAACCATAGCAACAGTGGACTGCTTGTGCACTTTCCTTAGGTTCGGATTGAACATTAACACACACACACACACACACACGATATATATATATATCGATGGATACATTAAATTAAGTGTGACAGTAAATGCTCAACAAATACTGTTTTTTTAACTTTGTATTCATCAAAAATTCTTCTATTCATCCTGAAAAAACATTATCACAGTTTCCACAAAAAAATATTAAGCAGCACAGCTGTTTTCAACATTAATAATAATAATAAGTGTTTCTTGAGCAACAAATCAGCATATTAGATTTCTGAAGGATCACGTGACACTGAAGACTCTGAAAAATCAGCTTTACCAACACAGGAATAAATTACATTTTAAATACATCCAAACAGAAAACGTTTATTTTTAAATTGTACAAAAAAATTCACAATATTACTATTTTTACTGTATTTTTGATCAAATAAATGCAGCCTTGATGAACATAGGAGAGTTTTTTTCAAAGTAGATATCTTACCAATCGCAAACTTTTAAACAGTAGTGCATATATGTATATATATATATAAACACAAATATATAACAAAAACGTTTTAAAACATTTAAAAAATCTTTAAGAGTTGGTTAACAAACTTTACTAGGGGCGTCGAAGAGCAATTTAGCCTGCGCTCAACATGTTTCCAGTTCAATTCAGAACGTGCCCTAATAGACATTGCATAATTCTAACACTTGCTTTCCACTTCTCCCTCTGTTCCCTCCTTCCATTTACCTCATCTTTCTACACCTCCACCTCCTCTGAAGGCGCCAGTTGCCATGTGAACAGGTGCTGAGACTGAGAGAGCCTCCTTCACGCAGAGGACTAGGAGGACCCAGTATGCTCACACAAATATCCATTTCATAACATGGAGAAAATAGCATCCAAAAACATTTATTTGGAAAAAAATATGTTTCTCCACTAAATTCTGAGGCAGCACTACATGCATCCAAAGGCAATCCCAGAACGCACTGTGCCGAGCTCAGAGAAAAAATAAGTCCAAGATGGTGGATTCTAAATATATTTCGTGCAGCACTGTAAAATATTGATTAAAAGGTTCAATACAAATTAAAATGAACTATTTTCTCCAACATTTGGGAACATTCTCAGAACTAATGTGCTAATGTTCTTGCAAGGTTCTCTCAAAGTTATAAGCAAACATTCTTCCAGTAATGTTATCACAATGTTCATTCAAAGTGATCTGCACTTCAATAATGTTCTCAAAATGTTAACACATGTACATCATTCATGGAATGTTTTTTTTTTCCGAAATGTTTTTGTTGGATGTTCATCTAATGTAATGTAATTTTTGTAATGTTTGTAAAATAATATTGAATATTCCAATAATGTTCGCTTAACCAAAAAACATTTTTAAACATTTAAAAAGCTGGATGTTTCAAACATTCTCAGAACATTCATAAATAATGTTTTCATAACTTAACAGGAACGTTAGCAAAATGTTCTTAAAACATTTTTGCAGTAGCAAAAACAAGGCCATGGGTTTGCATTAACTGATCAAATGTGTACACTAAATGCAACAAAAGTCATTTTATATAAAAGCATCTACCAAATGCATAAAAAAATTATTTTGCTTTTTAGAGAATAGCATTGCAAGATAATGCCAAACTGTATTGGAAACAACTGTGAGTTCTATTTGCTTAGTGAACACTGAGTTGTGGCAAAAGTTGCCTAAGTTGCCTATGCAGGAACAGTGCAAAGGAGTCACATATATCACACAATATAACAAGCACTTGCAAATGCCCTACTGTATACTACCACCCCCTCCACAAATACAACAGTTCTGCAGCATTAACATACATCAAAATAAACATATTCAAAAAGCACACAGTCGAGGTGGACACCGTAGCTGCTCTTCAGCAGAGCGCTGCCCAGGTGCGTGGATAAGCACACAATGAGTGGGCTAACCATTAAGTATCAAGAAGAAGGGGGGCGAGAGGGTGATAGACTCAGAACGAAAGAGAGATATCTCGCTTTTCCTCATGATGTTATGTAAAGCCTTGCAAAGGGAGGCCAGTGAGTGGGCAGCCATTCCACTCTAATCCCTCACTCTTTTCAAAAGAAAAAAAATGCCAGCATTCCTCCTACACAAATACACTCTCTCCAATTGCACTTCACTCTCTCTCTCTCTCTCTCTCTCCCTCCATGCATTTATTTCTTTCTCCACTCTTGCTCTCTTGCTGAAGATTCTTTAAAACACCCTCAGGATAGTTTCGGCCCACAGGAAAGCAGCACATGGAGAGTGGGGTGGTCCTTATACAACCAAGCCTTGGTCCAGAGACTACCTACATCTTCATATGCCTTCATTTGCTTTTGATGAAAAAGCAAATCAGATATAATAATACCCGAAGACATCTTTGTGCATATGACTACAGAACTTTTTGAGCCAATCTTCTGAGCTGCAAATGCCATCACTGTAGAACCACAGGAAAACGTCGTCATGAAAATGCTGATTGACACCACAAGAACGCACACAGAACCAAACCTTCACTACCAACAATTTTGAGATGTGAAAGGCTTTTAAGAGTATGGCTGGAACCGAGAACGAATTTTCATTCATTATTTAAAAAATACAGAATGACATTTGGCTTCGTTCGTGGTTTTCCCACATGCATTATTCCGCCTGTGTGGATATACAGTGACGCCACAACGACGCTACTTGAGTGAAATCACAGCACAAAGCAGACAACGCAATCAGTCTGGTAGTCCAATTACAGTAAATCAAACATAGAGCAATGAAAGGTGCACTGTGCATCAGGACAGATATGCAAGTTGTCAGAGTCCCAAACAAGTGATTCATTTGAGTCAATTATTTTAATGAATAAAAATCACACAGCACAAATTGTGCAGTCTGATTCGCAAAATTATGACTCTAATGAACCGGTTCGTTTTAGTGAAATGCATATCAAACTCTTACAGCTTATTGTTTCTTTTACGAACTAGGCCTAATCACTGAATGGTTCTTTAGGGAAACTAAATTGGTTCTTCTATGGCATATGGAACCATTATTTTTAAGTAGAAGTACATAGGGTTTTAATATATCAAAGTCATTAAATTCACATTTTCCCTTGCAAAGATGTGATCCAAAATGTACAAAGTGCATGTGTCTACAGTTACTCATTCGGTCAACAGCTGTGCTGTTTCTCTTAAGGCTGATGAATTGACTGTGCATCAGGACTGATATTATGCAAGTTGTCCTGAACGAGTGATTCATTTCAGTCAATTATTTTTAGTGAATCAAAAACACACAGCACAAACTGTGCAGTCTGATTATCAAATGTATGACTCTAATGAACCGGTTCATCTCAGACTCTTACAGCTTAACTGTGAAACTTAAATCAGTTAATCAACTAACTAGTTGATAAGACAATGTGATGTACACTCTTAAAAATAAAGGTTCTTTATTTGCATCAATGGTTCTATGAAGAACCTTGAACATCCATGGAACCTTTCAAATGCAGAAAGGTTCTTTATAGTCGAAAAAGGTTCTTCGGATTTTTAAAATTAGTTATTAAGGAACTGTTCACTGAAAGATTCTTTTTGGAACCAAAAATGGTTCTTCTATGGCATCACTGTGAAAACACCCTTTTGGAGTGTACATTGCAGCCAAATGGTGTAGTTGCATCATCTACCAGGAGGGGCAACCTGAACTAACATGCTAACATTCCAAACCTTTTAATAAACAAAACCATTATCACACAATAGGACATTTTTGTTGACAGCAAAAACACTTAATCAAAAACATTAACGCATGATGGTACAAGCCACTCCCCTCGGCACGTAAAAGTGGAAGAAAATTTCCCAAAAATTGGCAACTACCACCACTAACAAATCACAATCACATTACACTGCTCTTGCCCTGCCCACTGGAACTTTGCTCTGACACGCCAGCCAACAGAACGACTGCTGCCTCTGGCTCACAACTGGAAGGTCTAAAGGTAAACAAAGTTATGTAATGATCAACTTGCTAATCTGGGTTCAATGAGCCCTACTGAATCACTCCATTACACACTGCAGTCATTACACACACTCATGAGGTGTCCATGCACATTCCAGAGATAAAGCTGTTTTGTAGGTGTGTTGTCTTGGAAGAGCACTAAATTAGGTTCCTGAGAATCCTGGATTCCACATATAAAACCCAAGATATACAGATAATAATAGTATATACACTCTAAAAAATAAAGTTTTTTTAACTGGCATTGATGTTTACAGGAAGAACCTCTGACATCCATGGAATCTGTTGTCTATTGCACAAATGGCTCTTTATACTGGAAAAATGTTCTTTAATTTTTTCAAAATGTTCTTCATACATTGGTAATCACTGAAAGGTTCTTTTGGGAATCCAAAATGGTTCTTCTATGGCATATGGAACCCTTATTTTTATGTATAGGTTATTTCAAAGTCATTTTAACTTGCAAAGATGGGATCCAAAATGTAGAGGCATCTACAAAGTGCATCTGTCTACAGTTACTCATTCGGTCAACAGCTGGGCTGTTTGTCTTAACACTGATGAATTGACTGTGCATCAGGACTGATATGCAAGCAGTGTCTTATTTCAGTGTGTTACCTCTTGACCCTGGATCAGTGGACTTCCCTCAGTCCGTAATCCACAGTCACTCCATGGACAACAACACTAGATGAGACAAATTGCAAGCCCATTGTTGGCTAATCCAGGATTAGTGGCACTTTTTCAAAATTTCCCGGGCCTCAATAATGACAAACTGCAGAGAAAATGTCAGTTTTATCTAGAGGCAAGGCATCCCCCTTCACATAAAAAAGTAAAACAGGTTGAGAGTGAGGCCAAATGTCTCAGTCTGTGACATAAAATTGAAATCTCTCTGATCTGTTCTAGATATAGTGTAGAGGTTCAAGATGAATTGTTTAAAATTGCCTCCAATGAAGAAAGAGAGACATGAGCTGTCAAGTGTCCAAAATGAATGACAGTTTAGGTCGAGGCTTCAGTTTATAGGTTATCAAGGGTTCACACAGTATGTGTTTTGAAAAGAAATGAAGCATGTTGAGAGAACTTTGATTCTGAATCATTAGTGTAATATTTCAAGCCACATTTACTAATTAAGGAAATTCACTTTTGATGCAAAATTCCAACTAAAGACTTCAAATTCTGCATGTCCTTCAAATACCTCTTGGTTTTAGCTTTTGCTTTATTACACATAGTCTAGCTCAATTTACCTTTATGTGCGTATAAACCTTTCCTCACCTTTCTGCTAGAACAGTCCAAAGAAAAGAAAAGAAAAAACTGCATTATACTCACGCGGACATTATGCTCCATATCCTATCTTGCCACAAAATAGCAATGACGTCGCTATGTTCACATAAACATAATTCTCTCTTTATGCACCGGCATACTGTTGAAATCCCTCCAGTTTCCATGGTTACTTCACAAAAACACTCTAATGCACATGTGCAGTGCGAACTGCTGCACTGTGGCTGCAAAGCATCACTGCCAATGAATGTGTGGGAGAGCCATTCTTCATAGCATAAAAATCCTGGGACTTACAGGAACAGGTAACATGTATGCACTTGTTAAAGACACCCCATTCCCATCACAACACATCACAGTTTGTCATTTCCCTGTAAAGCGTCTTTTGTCTGACACTACAATAGAAATCCCCTCACTTGGAGCAGGAATTGATTCGTTCCTGGTGTTTTCTGCATACAGGTGCTCAGTGCTGTTTGTGGGTGTCAGGTGTGGGTGGCAGCGGCTTGTCGGTTCATGAAACATCCATAACACCAATTTGAGGAAAGACACAAAGGAAAACACCATGGAAACTTTTAATATTTTCATTCTCTTGACATAAGCTTTGTCATAGCCAAGGAAATACACTAGCACCGCCCTGTTTGAAGATATTCCCCAGCCAGTTCCTCATTTAGTGATTGGGTCTGTTATTGACAAATGTGAAAGCACTTTGGTCACTATTCGTGACCATTTGATGTGACCTTTTAAATGTTGTCAGTGCTCAATGAAACTCAAGGTTTACGACTAGCCTTGACTGCCTGTCTAGAATACAGTGGTCCACTGTCGAGCCACATTTCTGTGAAATAAAGAGGCAATGAAATGCATTTATAGATCATATAATCATGGCTACAACCAGATTTATTTTCCTCACTGGTGTGAACCTCAAACTGTGTTGTTCATATGGCCCAAATACTGTCTGTATGAACTAATTATTTTTGTAATACCAGTGACTAGTAACCATAGGGATAGTGACTAAAGTAAATAACAGAAGTGCTACCGCATTATATTACATAACAGACAACTAGCTGTCAAGTGTGATTCTGTTTACACAGCACAGATTTTCCCGAAAATGCAGCTGTGAGGCGAGAAGATTTAAGGAAGTCAGTTTGGTTATATTTATTCCAACTTTAAAGTCTGGTTTCATTCTGGTTTGACACACCCACTTTTCACACTTTAATCAAGTAAATTTAACTAAAATTAATGCTTTGCATTTTTTCTTGTTGAATATAATAATTAACTCCAAAGCACCACATTCCCTAAGTAAAATGTTTTGTCCACTTTCATGTTTATTTTAGTTTTATTAAGTTTTTATTAGGTTTTTAACTTTTAGGGTTTTCTGTTTGTTTGTTTGTTTTTGTTTTGAACTTAACTTTTGTTTTTAGCATCTTAAAAACAGTTTGTGGCATGACAAAAAAAGGCAAAAAAAAAAATTACAAGACGTGACAAAACGGCCAACAATTTAAAAATCTTGTACAAAAGTTATGGAGCAACTCATTAACGGAACTAGCATTATCGTGATTGGGAAATTTAATCCAGCAAATTTCCATAAAACATAGGCTAATAGCGATTCGCGATGTAGGCTATTTGTTTATGTCACTTTCTTTGTAAACATACAAACACATTTTATGAAAAAGTTAGGCTACTTATTCACATTAAACTTGTTGGAAATCATATGTATAGGCTTCGTAAACAAATATGGCGCGTAGGTAAAATATTAAAACGTTTAAATGTTTGAAATATTTATCTTCCGCTTTAATCCAACTTAAATTCGGATTACATTATATCAACATAATACTGATTATTGAAATATTATTCAATAGCCTAGATTAATTTAGCCTGATGTCTGCGCGAAATTCGTCACATTCGTGCAATCCGCGAACTAAAATTATATCGCGTGAATATTAAAATAAAGACAAAGTGAATTTAAAGTGCACAATAATAGCGAAAAAAATAGCGATCAGCCGATAATCGCGACAGCCAGATTATTACTGTAACCCACCAGTGCGCCATAGCGCAAAGAAACGCTGTTACAATATTCTACAGCAAACGACCTGCTCTGCAAAGATCCGTCAGAGAAGATCTGTGAGTGGAGCATGATCAGTGTGGACTGTCTCACCTGTGCAGGTGGCGTACCGCTTTCCCGCCACGCTGTCCAGCAGCGCCAGCGCCAGGTTCTCCGCGGTGTCCGCGGGCAGCGGGGTCCAGTTCGTGTCCAGACTCGCCTCGGAGCTCTGCTCGTCGCTGGACAGCGACGGACTCCTGATGTCCGCAGTGGCGGAGGGCCAGCACGGCGCTTCTTCGGTCTCCGGGCTGAACACCTCCCTCGCTGGGCCGCTCTCGGGAGACGTCTCCCTGAAGAACGGCACCACACGGGACAGGCTGGCCCGCCGCCTGGATGCCCCGGTGCCGGTGGCCTTCTCCCCAAAACCACCCGCCCGAGTGAGCGCATTGGTCTGTTTCTTCAAGAATTTTTCAAGAGGCTTCATTCCAGCCGGCATTTTGATGACAGAAATCGCAAGAAGGCCCTGGGTTGATCCTAATTAATACTCAATAATGAACACTGATGATGACCGTATGGACGTGAGCGTCTACATCATAGCCGGATAATGCTGGATCCCAGCGCGGTTTGGAAAACGCCTGAAGAAATTCTTCTCCGTTTGTGTTAAGGTGTCAAGAATAAAACACGGCCATGTTCAGTGTCCCCGTTACACAAGTGGATGCTGATCGAGTCCTTACTACGCTAAGAAAAAAAACAAAAAAAACAAACGTATCCCAGGGAAACCCGTGCTCCACTGCAGTCCTTCAGCTCGAGAAGGCGGCTATGTGTGTACTACTACCATTGCCACTGTCAACGAAGCCTTGATCGATGAGTTAATTAGACGACTAATCAGACGCAAAAGATGAAAACAGCAGCAGGTATAGACTATCTTAATAATGCATATGCATATAAATCAGTCTCTGCCAAGATGCTGAACCATATAAATGAATCGTCTCTACCGCAGCAGGTCTGAAGGAAACGCGAGTCGATGCTGATGAGGATTTCGCGTCTGGAGGTCCCTGACCGGTTCAGTGGAATCCGTATTTATTTTTCTCTCACGGTACCGAGTGTCTGCGCCTCGAGTCCGCACAAATACTGCGCTCCGTCTCTCTCACATACAGTACAGACTACACACCCTCTCTCTCTCTCTCTCTCTCTCTCTCTCTATCTCTATCTACCCGCCTTCTCTGCAGCTGAGTGCGTGTGTTATTGGTGGTGTCAGGAGATATTGCTCAATTGCTTTGAATCGCAGCAATTGCAGTCGCAAGCTCATATAGCCTAACGCCGAAGAACCCACAAAGACTGAGTATTTGAAGACGCGTTTCCATTTGTTTTTATCATCCACGACAAAATGTGACATTACACATGGTATCGAAATTTTGAAGAATTGTTCAACTGTTTACTTTATTGGTAACAATGCCACTGTGTTATTTGTGCTATGTGTTGCATAGGCCAATATTGCAATATTTATATGCAACAGATTAAATTAATTAAAAGAGTAATATTACCCCTAAACTGTTTAAATTAATATTTAGTACAAAGAATGTCTACTTAAAAACTTAAACTGTTGTATTTCTAATATGGTTATTTTATTGGCATCTGTGGTTCCATGAAGACACTTTAACACTTTTAAAGAAACAAAAATTTCTTCATAGTGGAAAAGGTACTTTAGATCATTAAATTGGTCTTCACACTAAGAAAAAAAAAAGTAATTTTCAGAACTATTCACTGAAAGGTTCTTTGGGGAATCCAGAATGGTTCTGGTCAAAACCCATGCAAAAACACCCCTTGGGAACATTTATTTTTAAAAGTGTGAACATTTTTGTAAGGAATGACAAAGAATGTTTTGTGCATTGGCATTAGTTCTATAACAGTGGAAATATTGTGTAAATAAAACAAATAATAAAAAAAGTGGAATTAAAAAAAGTCAAAAAGAAACATTTTACATAGACGTTATAAAACATAAAGATAACAAACTAATTTCAAAAGCATGAAAATTCATTAAGGAAGAACCTGAGACTAAAGGTCTGCGCTGTATCAATTACAGTTGGCATGTGTCTTGTTCTCATTTAGGTCTACAGTTGGCCAGCTGTATGGTTTCAAATTGCCCAGCTGGAAAGCACAAAAAGGAATTATCTCCTCCACAACCACTCCATGAGAACACACGCTGCATTTAAGAGTCTTTAATCAAAGGCACTTATTAGGAGACATGCACAGACACCATCAGACCTCGGGCCTGGTCAAGGTACCAGTGGGTTATAGTTGTGAGCCAGTAGGGCAAGCAACATCTTTATCAGTATTACATTTAGCAGGCCATGCATGGTGTCTTGTTCAAACGTCTGTCAGGAAATAGTATCCCAAGACACCAATGAGGGGTAAATATGGGATCCGGTGACTGCACTATATGCTGGGCACTTAATTGAATACAGGATCATTTTAACATATGGGAATAGAAACCAAATGTGGTTAATCTGCTTAATAGCGAATGCAAATGTGGTTAATCTGCTATTTTGAAAAATTTATGAGGTATATGTGGTTTATAAAGCACATAAAGAAACTATTGTTGTACAGCATTACCAGTATGTGTAATAAAACTCACAAAACAAATTAAATATTGCATAAAACTAAATCTTATGTTAGCTATCTTGCACAGCAATAATCTCAGAATAGTATGAAATTTTGCTGAAAATGTACTCACCCTCAGGCCATCCAAAATATAGATGAGTTTTTTCTTCATCAGACCAGATTTTGAGAAATGTAGCATCACATTACTTGTTCATCGATGGATGCTCTGCAGTGAATGGGTGCCGTCAGAATGAGAGTCCAAACAGCTGATAAAAACATCACAAGTAATTCACACCACTCCAGTCCATCAGTTAATGCCTTGTGAAGTGAAAAGCTCAATGTTTGTAAAAACCTAAATCCATTAATAAGACCATTTGAACGTCAAAATATGAGTCCTCCATTCATAATATTCCTTTCTCCAGTGAAAAGTTGTCTTATCTGAATCTGGAAATATGCACAGATCAAGCACCATTCAGAAGCGAAAACAGTCCAAAACTACTGATATATTTGAAATATGTCACTGGATTTTGATATGTGAGGACAACAGGGGATTTTTTTTTTTATTGGAGGGAGTGTTATAATGGATTACAGACTGGTATTTTAACCAGAAGTGAAAAGATAAAGTTAAAATGCTTTAATGGATTCGTTTCTTACGAACAAGCAGCTCTTCACTTCACAAGATGTTAAGTGATGACTGGAATCATGTGGATTACTTGATTATTGTGATGTTTTTATCAGCTGTTTAACTCCAATGGCGATGTAATGCTACATTTTTCTAATCTCATCTACATCTTGCCAGGCCTGAGGTTGAGTACATTTTCAGCAATTTTTCATTTTTTGGTCAACTATTCTTTTAAAGGTCAGTTGTAGTGGAAATGGTCTCTGATCAGTAAAATAGGGAATCAACTGCTTGATGAACCCAGATGAACTCTTCTTCCACTCATCATATGTGATGACTGCGCACTGCAAAACCACAGAATGGGTATTTCCACCCTATGTGACATCACACAGATAAACGTGCTGAAGTCAGGCAGGGTGAAATGCACTTTAGGTACATCCCATATGATCCTGTTGAATTTTGAGCAATGTGTGTGATTTCACTCAGCCATGTCTGCAAGCTCAAAACTGCAGGCCGTAAAAAAGCGCCGCTGGTATAAATTTAGCTCTGCGTCAGTAGAGGTCCTCATTGTCACCATGGAAATGAGAGTGAAACCATGCTGCAGAGAAGTGGAAATCACACATCGGCTGAACCGCTGCAGTCATCCGCTGGTCACAGAACTAATATAACAAACACACTCATTCTCTCCACTTTTATACAGTTAGTAAGTCTCCTGGTTAGTGGCTTCTCCCTGCTTTTCTCACCGCAGATCATCCCTCACTTTATCCCACTTCTACCTCTGAGGTTTCAGTGGCCTCTTGTATGAGGAAGTACATTGCATTAGGCCCGCTCTCAGATGTGGATGTGTGAGTGTCAAAAGAATGACACGGTCAAGTGTTTGTCATGCCGTTTAGTCATATGACCTTCTCTGAAGATGACAGACATGATGTTAACATGCACAGTCTATGACTTCATCACAACAACATTAGACTTGCCATCAAAGTGGTGCAAATGACTATACAATGTTTTCTGTGCTCTCGACAGGAGAATTTAGGGGGTAATGAACCCTTAAATAAATTAACTCTAAACCCAGATGAGGTCCTGCAACTGGGAATGATATGAATATCAAAATTAGGAATGCACAAACATATTATGCCATTTTTATGATTAAAAACAGACATATGTGACCCCGGACCACAAAACCAGTCTTAAGTCGCTGGGGTATATTTGTAGCAATAGCCAAAAATACATTGTATGGGTCAAAATTCTTGATTTTTCTTTTATGCCAAAAATCATTAGGATATTAAGTAAAAATCATGTTCCATAAAGATATTTTGTAAATTTCCTACTGTAAATATATCAAAACTTTATTTTTGATTAGTAATATGCACTGCAAAGAACTTCATTTGGACAACTTTAAAGGTGATTTTCTCAATATTTAGATTTTTTTTTTACACCCTCAGATTCCAGATTTTCAAATAGTTGTATCTCAGCCAAATATTGTCTTATCCTAACAAACCATACATCAATGGAAAGCTTATTTATTCACCTTTCAGACGATGTACAAATCTCAATTTCGAAAAATTTACCTTTATGACTGGTTTTGTGGTCCAGGGTCACATATATTGGTCTTTTTATATTTCATATACAAATTATAAAAAAAGATAAAAAGAAAAAAATATATACATATACACTGTAAAAAAATGTTTTCAGTTTTAAAATAAAACAACAAAATAGTGGCATAGTCCTTATTCTTCAAAATTTCATGTGTAGTTCAATGTGTTGCTTGTTATTTCTTTGTAATTAATTGTGAAGCTTTCAAGCAAGTTCTAAAAATTATTTTTTTTCAGTGTATATAAACAGTAGGTTTTTACGCTTACAGCTTTATTCGGTAGGCATCAGAACATAATGTAAAAACGATAAACTGGCATAGAAAAGGTGTTTACTGTTTTTGATTTGGGTGAAATATTCCTAATATTATCTACTTCCAATATCAGCTTTATTATATTTATGTTCATAATTTTAAAAAAGGATGCAACTGGCCAATATAGCATTAGATATTACCTATCCCTACCTATAAAATCTTTTGTATCTGTATATTTGTATCAGTTTCCTCTTAGAAATCCAACAAAAACAGAGCAGCATTTCCACAAAAGCGAGCAAAGTCATTACCATGGTAATTCCATAAGCATATTTGTCTTTGTAATGAACATGACTCTCTAATATATTTGCCTGGCAGTGAAGCCCACCAGCCCTCGTGGATACATAAATACACCCACCCACCCACACGCACGCAGATGATGGATGACCTCAACAGCCTAACGCACTTGCCCTGGAGTGAGGAGAACAGAGCTCACATCTGCGATGACTCATTAAATACATCCCCCCACCCCTCCATGCTGTCACAACGCCATCCTTATGCCATGCGTTATCGTACACAACGCAAACACACAAGCACTAGTACACAAGCTCACTATGTTGTCATTCTGCATTGTGAAAAAAAAGCCTGTAATGTATTGTACAGACAAACACAACAAAATGTTAATGTCCTTAGTCAGAATACGGAGACATTCAGCCTTTTGTTTCACAATAAACAATAGATCAATCGTGTCCAATATTCACACACATTAGACTAGACTGGGAACCCCTTCAAATCCAGACAGAAGCCTCTCATGTGGACACACACTCACTCTTTTATACACACAGAAGCTAAGATGAATGTTTTAGGCCTCTAGAGTACAGGACCAGAGTGTGTGTGTGTGTGTGTGTGTGGACTATTTATGCCGTAAGGAGATTATCTTTAACTCATTAAACAGACCCACTTTCAAGCACTATGATACAGAAACCCCCCCTTCTCATCCCTGATACCCGTACACATCCAAACACATCATAAGGAGGAAAGCCGTTTGTCTTAACCCAGCGCAGACACCCTCCTTCCAGTTGGTCTGGCAGATTAAGATGGTAATATGACCCCTGAAGAACATTTTCAAAAACATACATTTATGAGATTATATTTCACTGTGATCCTCAGGCTTAAAGCATCATTTAGCTCTGTGTCGTTTGGGAGGTGTCACTAGATGTCTTAAGACCTGACACCAGATCAGATGACTTTCACTAAGAGCTAGATATATGTCTTAATGATTTCATTGAATTTAAGTTGCCAAATGCTGAAATCATCACTTTGGTAATAAGACTTCACTGGTCGCACTGTATACATATATATATATATATATACTGTGTATTAAGATATTTTGATTAAATCCGAGAGCTTTCTGACCCTCCTAGACAGGAAGGGTCCTACGATGTTCAAGAAAGGTTCCAAGAACATCAACAAAATAGTCTATGTGACATCAGTGGTTCAACCGTAATTTTATGAAGCTACGAGAATACTTTTTGTGCGCAAAAAAAAAATAAAATAACTTTATTCAACAATTCCTCTTCCCCGAGTCACCCTCTGCCTCCATTATGGAGAGTATCACGACACATGTGCGTGCTTTCCTCTGTGGAGGAGAAGAATTGTTGTATAAAGTCATTATTTTATTTTAAACAACATGAGGGTGAGTAATTAATGACAGAATTTTCATTTTTGGGTGAACTGTCCCTTTTAATACATTAAAAAGAACCGATGTGAGAGTCATTCGCACAAAAATTAGAATTCACTGATTATGTGTCTGATTCACTAAAAATAACTCTCACAAAATCAAAAATCAGACATGACTTGTCGCAGTGCATGTGTTTGATTCACTAATAGAAAGGGCTTATAGAAAAGATTTGCTTGGAAATCAGCCCTTACCAAAAAGTAGTATACTTCAAGTTTATTTTATTAAGTATACTTAAGTAAAGTTCAAGTATATTTTTAAGTATACTTTACGTAGTAAGTATACAAATATCAGTGTACTAGTAGTATACTTGTAAGTGTACTACACTGTAAAAAAAAATAATTTGTTACCCCGCTGCCTTAAAATTTTTAGTTTAGTAAACCAAAATATTCCAGTTGTCCCTTAAATTAACACTGAGTAACTTAAAATTTCAAGTTGACTAAACTAAAAATTTTAAGTCAGCGGGGTAACAAATTATTTTAAGCTGAAACAACTTTTTGAAACAATTATTTTTTTTCAGTGTATTTCAATAATCCTTAGGACTAAATTGGCCCACTTTCTAGTATATAAAAGTATACTTTTAAGTATACTTTAAGTATAAGAGTAGTAAACTTTGAGTTTTTAGCTTGTACTGCAACTATACTAAAAGTGAACTTATAGGTATACTGATAGTTTACTAATTAAATACTTGTAGTAGCATTTTTAGTACACTTTGAAGTATAGTCTCAGTAAACTACTAGTTTAGTAGTTTTATACTGCAAGTATATAATAAGTTTTCTTTAAATGTACTTTTACATCATACTTTAAGTATACTATGTCCCTATTTTAGGTATTAATTTATTATACTTTAACATTTATATGAATATCTGAACATACAAAACATCAAAAGAAAGAACAGGGTATCTGCTTGTAAACAAACACATTTGTATTCTAGCTTCATGCATTCTTTTTTTAAACACTTGAATGTGGGTACGTTTCATAAATAAAAAAAAAAGAAATAAACAAAATTTTGAACAAAAAGCTGAAAAAAGACCATGAATTGGATTCAGAATGATAATCAAAACGTAGATGGAGTTGATCAACACCCCAAAGCTTGACAGTCATTATTACCTCTTCATTGGTCGTCATTTTATTCCATAACGCAGTTTTGATGCTGTTTTATGTCTGATGATCCTGTGGAAGCATCTGTTGTTTCGGTTTCTTCTTCACTTGTGTTTTTTTTTGGAAATTCTGTCCAGAAGGTGTGTACTAGCGCCCCCCACCATATAACAATGAAAACACGGATTCTAGGAGCACAAGTATAGCTCAAATATATTTAGACTTTTTCTAAGTATAAGTCAAGTATACTTAAATGTCATTTTAAGTATATTTCTGAGAAGTACATAAAAAGTAGACTAAAAGTATACTTTCCTATTTTTAGTTTAAAAGAAGTATACTAATAGCACACTTGAATAAACTTCTTTTTCGTAAGGGAGACTTTACCATATGATTTGTGCTAATCAGTGCAGGAAACACTTTTGAGTATTTCAATGTTTTTCCACATGAGTGAAGTGGAATCTAACGGCATGAAATCATTTGGGTCCTGTATTTTTTTAAATGCTTATCAAGTTCCCAGCACTAATCATAATGGGTTTTATTTGTGGGTGAACTATTCACTCAATAAACACTGACTAAATTTCGAAAATGTTTTAATGTAAGACCTTTAATATAATAAATAAAGCAAAGAGACAGAAGAGACCAGACAGAAAGAGTAAGACTCTTTTTTCTCACAACAATTGCGGAGGACAACAGCACATTAGACACAGTCTCTCTTGCATTCACCTAGGGATGCATGCAGGTTAAAGCAATTTCCTTGGCTGTGATATCACACCTCAGTGCTGCTCTCAGCTGTGAAGAGAATGTGAGAAAAATACACCATGAACAAAAAAAGTGAGGAAAAGAAAAGAGAGAAAATCAATCAAAAGGAATGACAGCGTATATGGGTCTCAGACGTCTGAGTCACTTCAGATGAGTTTGTATGAGTGAGCATCTTTACTTGAGCATGACACACACACATACACACACACATCATTTGTCTCAATGCATGGATGCTTTCAAACAGCTCCCATGAATCATGCGAAAGTTTAATGACACCCACATACAAACACACACTCCTGGCCCATGCTGGGGGATGGGGACCCAAAATGACATCACCCTGAGAGACAGGGGGCTTTGTTTGGTTACTGTCACTCCACAAAGACGCCAGAGGCGGAGGCCCCACCTCACCCATGTGCATCTCTAATACAAAACAAAGGATGAGAGCAGAGACACTTAAATATGCAGAGGCCGCCAACTTAAACATTAAAAATGCATGGGTGACAAAAGCTTTTAAAGAAGGCTCGCTAATTGTGCAGACTTCATGAGTTTTAAATGTGTGTCAAATTTAGGGCAGCAGAACTTTTAAGGCTTTTTTCTGGGTTCTTCAGTCTTTCTGGATCCAAAGTTTGGGTTCAGTTTAGGGTCACTTTTTCTATAGTTTACAAAGATTCATCCGTTGCTAAATTCTTTCATGAACTGTCATTCAAGGAAATGTCTGCACAAAAATTAGAATACTGTTGTTCACCCGTGTGTAGTTCCAAATCAATATGACGTTGTTGTTTTTTTCAATGAAACACAAAACTGAGAAGTGTGGAGAATATATGTGTGGTTGGTATGATTTTTTAATGTTTTTGAAATAAGTCTCTCATGCTCACCAAGGCTGCATTTATTTGTTTGTTTGTTTGTTTGCTTGCTGTGAAATATTACTACAATTTAAAATAACTGTTTTCTATTTTAATATATGTGACCCTGGAGCACAAAACCAGTCTTAAGTCGCTGGGGTATATTTGTAGCAATAGCCAAAAATACATTGTATGGGTCAAAATTATCCATTTTTCTTTTATGCCAAAAATCATTAGGATATTAAGTAAAGATCATGTTCCATGAAGATATTTTGTAAATTTCCTACTGTAAATATATTAAAACTTAGTTTTTGATTAGTAATATGCATTGCTAAGAACTTCATTTGAACAACTTTAAAGGTGATTTTCTCAATATTTAGATTTTTTTTGCACCCTCAGATTCCAGATTTTCAAATAGTTGTATCTCGGCCAAATATTGTCCTATCCTAACAAACTGTACATCAATGGAAAGCTTATTTATTCAGCTTTCAGGTGATGTATAAATCTCAATTTCAAAAAATTGACACATATGACTGGTTTTGTGGTCCAGGGTCACATATTTAAAATGTAATTTATTGCTGTGATGACAGAGCTGAATTTTAAGCAGCCATTGCTCCAGTCTTCAGTGTCACATGACCCTTCAGAAATATTTGTTATTTCTGTCAATGCTAAAAAACAGTTATGCTGCTTAATATTTCTGTCAAAATTTGTACATTTTTTATTCATTTTAATAGAATTTAATAGAAATTTGCACAAATTTTTCATTCAGAACAAAATCAAAAAAAGAACTGGATGTTGATCAGAAAAAGAATAAGAATCTTTAAGCAGTGAGGTCCTGCATAGTGTTTACTGCATGACATCTTGGAATGAGTTTGGGCTTGTGACTCTAAAAGAATATGTGACATGGGTCAGGTTTGTGCAGGTCAACTGCGGCCTGAAGCCATAAATCAGGTCACGTTTCAGTGAACTCAGATGCAGCGTACAAACAAATTCAGCCACGTGATCAGCATCCTTCATGTGCTGTGGGAAAGCATTGCTGAGAGTGTGTTTGTAAACACTGTATCAGTCTGGCTGGAAATATATCAAGGCTTATTGTCTAGCCAAAAAAAAAAAATTTTAAAAGGGACCCTTCAGAACCTGAGGCCCAATCACATTTGGCTAGTCTGTGCAAGTCACCGCTGCTCCAGAGAGACAAAATGAGAGAGATTCCATACATAACAGATGAATAGAGAAGCAATCAGCTGGAGAAGAGGGAAGAGGGTTTGCTTTATGCATGTGGGTTGCTGTCAGTGGAAGAGTTGGCGTGGCTAGATAAAACAAGAAGAGAGGGCTGAAAAAACACAACTTTATAATCTTGATTTTTACATGGTTTGAAAATACGGATTGTGCTTTCCTGTGCTAAATGATAGCAAGGTGTTGCTAAGTGGTTACTGAAGTGATTTTTAGGGTGTTATGAAGTCTGAACACAGTAAAAAAAAAAAAAGAGCCAACTGCAAAGTCTCTTTAATATTTTGGCCTCTATATGGCTTTTTACACTGCGCTTAACCCTATCATCATTCTAAAGCCTGCTTTTAGCCCTGGATAGAGAGACATTTCATGCTTGTTATTTAGAAGCAGAGTTAACACCGCATTTTTACCCAGGGCCAGGGTTATGAAACCCTGCTCAGAAGCAGGACAAACTTGTGCAGTGTGAAATGATGCAGTGCATGAATACAACAGCTAGATGCTTAGCAACACACACCCAGTCGCATGCCTCATATTCACGTGTTGGACAGCCACAGAAACACCACACATTTTATAAACAGTAGTTTTAGCACTTGAGTGGGAAATGGCCAAATGGTGACAGAAAATGATTCAAATGAATTGCAGAGGACAGTGTTTCACTGTTATGGAAGGCAGACAGGGCCAAAAGTGTTTAAATGGTACGCTTGAAATTTCACTATGTCACCACGCACTGTTTGTCAGTTTTGAACGTGAGTCTTTTGTATGTGTAGACATGCACAAACTGGCCGTGTTAAGGCATCAGTTTTCACCATGTTCCTGCAGTACGTGTTGAGAATCACAGTTTTACCGTGTTACCAATCCACTATAGTCACACAGCATCGTCTTTTAGCTTCAGTCTTTCTGAAAATCCCACGTCGAATTGTGCCTTGTTTGTAAACAAATCCACGGTAAAATGAAGTGAACAAAGGACCAGGTTCTTACTGATGTGGTCTGGATCTTCATTAAAAATAAAGTTCATCCACTTTTTCCTAATGTTGGGATCAGAAGGAAGGCAATGCAAAGACAGTTTTTTCCAAAACTTGGCACTGCACAGCATCTTGTTGTCTTCTGAGCTATCTTTATCGTTTGGTTTCTGCATAGATCTGCATTTGCCTCTCTCGTAAACACTACATGCACGAATCGGTGGGCGGGCCTAAACAGGCAGTGATGTAGAAGCAGGCGTTGATCATCTTCTGTGTAGGCAGAGTTTATCCACACTATAATAGAGCCAGACATTCCACAAGCTGTCGTTTTGGCAGACTGGCTTCAATATAAGCTGTTTTTAGACTAACGAGAAAGATTTGAGTTCTGAAACTTACAGGATGTTTTTATAGTACAGTGACCTCTTATGTATCAAAAGATCAAGGGAATTTTGGTTTCACAGTTTATGACCCCTTTAAAGCAAATTTACCCACATATTAATTCTTTCTTTTAGCTTATTGTGACATTGTTTGACTGATATCAACTCTGCTAGAGTAAATTAATTAATGTTACAATGTAAATTGAGGATTTTCTACCTGAGAAAGAATGTTGAACTAAATGACTAAAAAGGACATGTCAAACCAAGACTGACATAATGTCTGATGTTTGCATACGTGCATTCAAGTGTATCTTTATAACATCCTTCATGAATAAACATGAGGCCTGATGTGTTGTATACATAAATACCAACGTGCCATCTAGACACATGCAAATATAGTCTCAAATACAGTAACCTCATTGGCTGCTGTATGTTGTTGAGTTAACGCAGACAAACAGTGTGTGCTGACATGGTCAGATTTTCACACGTTCCTTTTAAAGACTTTTGGCCCTTTCAGCTTTCCATACATTCTTACCTTTATAGTATGAAAAGTCCATTCAGGAAAAAAAAACTTACAGTACAGTTGGCAATATTATATGAAGATGTTCAATGCTAGAGCCTTTATGTAAGCAAGTCACGAGCTGCGTTCATCCAATCAATAACACTGACAATGCAAAATGCAAATAAGAACATTAACTCAGTTATGCATGTTGTTTGCGTTAACACAGACAAACAGTGTGTGCTGACATGGTCAGATTTCACACGTTCCATTTATAGACTTTTGGCCCCGTCAGCCTTCCATACATTCTTACCTTTATAGTACAAAAAGTCCATTTAGGAAAAAAACTTGACAGTACAGTCGACAATATTATATGAGGATGCGCAATACTAGAACCTTTATGTAAGCAGGTTGTGTGCTGCGTTCATCCAATCAATGATACTGACACTACAAATATGCAAATAAGAACATTAACTCAGCATTTAGGAATGTGCCCATCGGATTATACATACCCAGGATTAATTGTTAACCCTATAAGTATGAATAGTGTGAAATGTGAAACAAAACAAAAAACATGATTCATTTATCCTGGGTTTAGAATGACTAAGAGTGAACTATTTCATGCGTGAAAAGACTTTTTGTGTTTTGGGTCCCTCCTTCAATGCAAATCTAGGACTTTCTATAGTTTTTTTGTTATCTATCTCCTGGGTAAAAATCACACAGGAGCGTTTTTCTTTAACATGCCACACAATTTGAGGTATCCTTCAGTTTAGCTAAAGTTTAACACTTAGGTTCATCGGTTTAAACAAATCCCCATTCATTAATATGAGAAATACTGGTTAGGCTATGATTGCCTTAGCAAGCTTTATTCTACATTCACCCTGGGAATGAAATAAGAAATCTGATAATACAAAACCCTCAACTTCCTGTTTCACCCTTTCAGCAGCTACATAGGACTGTTACTCACAGTTCACATGTTTTGTAACATGAACCCATAAACAATAGTGTAGGTATGCTCTACCCAGCGTGCTTCACAAAAGAGTGAATGCACTAGAATAAATACTTCTATAAGTAGGTCAGTGAGACTATGAGCAGTTTCACTGTTCCTTTCAACTGCTGTGCATAATAATCACATTATGACGATTCAAGAGGCAGAAGAGGGTGTTTTTTGGTAGGCTGTAGTCAAGAAGATGCATGCAGCAGACATTGTTTCCAGCAGTAGGATCATCACTTGATAAGTTGATCGTTTATAATATAACTGGTTCCCCAAACTGAGTCACTTTGCAAGTGTGATTGGTGCGGTGAAGCAGCTGATGGCCTTAAGAAGCCGAGTATGAATACAGAAGCACCCAGTGAGGTTCACACTCTGATAAAGGCCATGGGTTACTCTGAACTGAGACTATTTATAGTCTTCTAGAGAAGACAAATTTTTTCAAGTTGATAAATTTCATGTACAGTACAAGTCAAACGGTTAGACACACTAGATCATTCTCTCTCATTCTTTTGTCATGGTTTTCCACAGCTTAGAATAATAGTAAGATCATCAAACCTAACACAAAGAGAATTGTGATAATTATATAGTAAACAAAGTGTCTTGTAAAAAGAACGTAAAGCATCATATTTAATAGTTAAAAAGTTAAATGTTTCATTAAAATATTTTATATGATATTTAATATCATTTTTATAGTATTAATTAATATTTTGAATTAACTTTCATTTTCATATTTTCATTTAAATTCAAGTATTCATAACATTTTATTATTTTTTAATATTTCTATTTAGATATATTTTTACATTTTTAATTCATAACTGTCCTTTAAGCTTTTCAAGTTTTCTTCTTTCCTTTCTTTTCTTTTCTTTTTTATTTCAGTCAGTTTCCAATGCAACATTTCTCATTTCTTTAAGCATTTTAAGTTATTTTATTATATTTTATTTTAGCTCAATTACATTTTTAATTTACAATTACAACACTGACTGACAGCTCAAAAATGTTGAATACCTTACAACTCACTTGAGAACATTTACATTATAAATATAGCAAGCAAGCTGAATTATAGCTGAAGAGGGTAAAAATGAAGATTTATAGGAAAAAAATTCAGCTGCTGCAATATTTATAGTTTGGTATGAACACTGCCGAGATCAAAGTTGTATTGTGGAGTCCCTGTAAGAGATTTGTGACAGTGCAGCAGTGAAGAATAAAGACATTAGTTCCCCCAAGTGGACATTTTGAAGCACTGACAGAGCCAGTTAAACCTGACCTAATTCTACCTCCTCAGAAGCCTATTGGTTTGGTTTCACATTTCACTGCTGAAATGATCTATAATTTAGTCTTTCTCGTACATTTGTAAAACCGGCTACGCATGTTTAGTGGTAAACATAAGCAATTTCAACCGCCTGAATTTGCATGCACGTTATGCATGGCCTCTGGAACAAAACTTGTATTTTTGATTCCTCTAAATAACAGTTGCAAACGCGGCAATGCCTCGTTAGCGACAATAACTCCAAAGCAAAATGTCAAATAAACTCAAAGAACACCAAAATTAGGGCTGCAGCCCGTCTGACTATGGCTCTCATAGCGGCTGCGGTGTAATTTGGAGGCGCGCTGCTACAAACGAGCTGAAGCGGCAGCAGCGGCGCGTTCCGCCGCATCAGTCACTCCCTCTTGGCAGGGCTGGATGCGGCAGAAGGCGACGCTTCGCTTTTGGCAAAGTCAAGAGTTTAGCACACAACCACAGGCGGCAACGCAGAAAAACGCAGGGACGGTCGACCATTCTCTGTGTTTACAGACTAGAATGCTTTTCACCACGACTAATATTGCTCATATTTCATCTCTTTGAAAAGTGAAAACATCTTTGAAAGATGAAGCAAAATGGAGACATTTATCAGATGGCAGAGCTGAACAAAAAAACAAAGCTCGCGAAGGGACAGGGTCTAAACAAGCAAACAAATAAATGCTTGCTAGTAAAAACTGATAGCAATTTACTGATTACTGAAGTAATCTTTATTTACACCTTAAATAGCCTAACAGTGCAAGTACATTGGTAATCGTTATGGACAATAAGGCTGACATTAAGTGTCTAAAGTCATGGTCTAAAAAATTAAAGAAATAAAACTAAATTGAATTTTACTATTTAAAAATGTATAACTTTATAATCAATCATTTCAAAAAGCTAGTAGTAAATTTAGGCAAGACAACACTTTAAGATACAGAATAAATTAATATCAGCTAAAGATGACATCCTAATAATATTAAATTATGATGAAGATAATCTAAATGCAAAAAACGGAGGAAATAAGCATTCATATTTAAATAGTCCTGTCAAATGATTCATCGCATTCAAAATAAAAGTTTTTGTTTGCATAATGTCTTCTGTGTAGTATATATTTTGAAAATATTGACATGTCTATATTTGTGTTCATATAATTTATATTATAAATAATTTAATATATACTATAAAAATTCTGAAATATATACATGCATGTGTATTTATATATCAATTAAAAATATACACAGTACATACATATATATATATATATATATATATATATATATATATATAGTGCTGTCAAAGGATTAATTGCATCCAAAATAAAAGTTTTTGCTTACGTAATATATTTGTGTGTACTGTTTATTTATGTATATATAAATACACACACAGCCAGCATATATTTTGAAAATATTTACATGTATATACATTTATATTCTTGTATTTTATATTATATATAAATACATGTAATATATAAACATCATTTTTCTTAAACATATACATGCATGTGTTTGTATTTATATACACAAATAAACAGTACACACAAATATTACATAAACAAAAACTTATGTTGGATGCAATTAATCACGATTAATCGTTTGACAGCACTAATTTAAACGAGTCAATACTGATAATTATGGAAACAATGTTTCAGAATGTGTGTTTAAAGAAAAAAAAAGAAAAAAAAAAAAAAAACTAGGACAAGTCAAATGTTATATTCAGTTTGTGTTTAATTTCATCTCCTGACATTACTCCGCAAAATAAAAATCGCAAAAATGAAACACTTTTAATATTATTCAAACAACTATCAAACATACAAGCCCTCACAGTGTTGTCAGGTCTAATCAAACAAAACCAGATATGTCAAACCAATTAACTCTTTAAGGCATAGAAAGTAATACAACATCTTCTAATAGTCTTTATGAGCCATGTCTAAACAACGCTGGGAACGACAACATCTCAGTTATACGGTTAGGTTTTTTTTTTTTTCCGTTCATCGGAAACAATGATAAAGGGAAGAACTGAAAAAGATGCATCCATAGCACTCCCACAGTGGGGCAAAGAATAACAGCTCACAGTCAAATTTGCCATCTAGAATTGCTTTCACAAAGAAATATACCTATAAAACCCATGCATGCTGTACAGTGTGCCTGAAAGAAAACAATTGCAACCAGAACTATTTATAAAAAGAAAAAATTGAATAATTGCAAATTAATTTTAGAAATGAAATTTAAAATGAAAGACAGGCCTAGGCTAGATTCCCTGCTGACTTTGTTCATATTGACAGCATTTCATAAATGACTAGTTCTTAGTATTATTCGTTAAACCACTGGCTTCAATATACTTTAATATGTACACTTACAATAGAAAGCTAATCAAGCGAGTTACACTGTCAAGTAGGTCAGTATCTGGCAAGGTTAACGGTTCGCGTCGATAGAATTACAGTATTGAATTCAACACAGTACAATGTCAAAAGATACAAGGGACAGCGGGACAGACGGAGGAAGGAGGATTGATCAGTCTGAAATGGGACTATAGCACCATCATACCAGGTTAAGCAGTCAGAATGGTACAGCTCTCTTAAACGGAAAAGAAAAAACATGCTAAAGAGCCTTAATTTGGCCCAAAAAAGGTCTTGAATTTGTGCATTTGAAGATTCATTACATCTGCTATCTTGACAGCTCCATTTGAAGCAAGACACTGATTTGAGACTATATTTTATCCTTTGAAACCAGGAGTCCAGAATTAATAACGCAGATCCATTTTTCACACACTACAGTTTGTCTTAGTGCTTTTCTCCTTTTCAATAAAAACATTTATTTGCCCAACAGAGTAAAAGGAGATTCAAAAGTCCAGCAGCCTCGTACAATTTGATTTCTCGTCTGTCAGTGACAGAGATCCAGAAGTTGCTTCGTGAAAACTAAACCTGTGTATCCTATCTCGCTGTGTAAGACTGCACATTTAATAGCTAGCCGAACAGCAGATAACGGTTAACACTTTGCTGGTTATTACTGGAAATGTAAAAGATAGGAAAAAACCCCGCAAACAGAACCTTGGATGAAGACAGTGAACCTAAGCAAGGCGTAATGAATACACAAACAGTATTAAACAAAACGAAAAAAAAAAAAAAATCTAAAAGTTAAAACCTAAATGATAAATTCAATTTATACAAAAGCGGTGCTGGTCCTGACACGCGGCGGCAGCGGCCTCATCCTCTGTCAGCTAGGAGCGAATCTCCTCAGTGGGATTTCTGCTCTGGTCCTGACAGACGGGAAAAGATCAAACCACAAATCAGCTGTTAACAACCTCTATAAATATCATCTAAACTGATAATCCTTCTATCATACTTAAAAAAAGATTAGTCATTTCTTCTATACGTTACTTGCCCCTAACCTTATTAATAAATCAAGTTCTTTTCCCTCCTTCTCAGTATCGTTTTAATTATTGCTTTAATTTGTGTGTTTATTCATTATATATATATACACATTTAAATGTAACTTAAATAAATTGGGTATATATAGTGTGTGCACATATAAATATGCTTTATCTCTGTTAACATGAAAAATGTTAAATTGGAGTTGCAGAACCACAGGCGCCAACGCACACAAACGCAGGGTCCACCGTTCTCTGTTTACAGACTAGAATGCTTTTTAGCGCGACTAATATTGCTCATATTTCATCTCTTTGAAAAATGGAGACATTTATCAAATGGGAGAGCTGAAGAAATGACAAAACCCATGAATAAACAAAGAACCACTGAATTAAAAGGGGATTTTAAGTAGAAAAACTGAAATAGGATTTTCTTCTAACACACATTCCAATAATCTTTACTTTACAAAAAAAAAAGTACAAGTACATAGACTATTGCTCTTAATTTTTTTTTCTCTTTTCTTGAAAATCAATATTAATGTAAACTGCACTTATTAAAATTTTGGCTGATACAATAAGCTGGTAAGTATTTTCATATGGTCAATAACTGACAGGCCATTAATAAAATTCTATACTATTTTACCCAAAACCAATGTTTGTTGTTTTTTTTTTTAAATGCTACAAGTGAATTTACATATCACAACATTATAATGCACATCAACAAAACAGATATTTATTTAGAGATTTACGAAAGATTACATTAACAGTGTCATTAAACTATTAGTTTTGTTTATTACTTTTTTTAATGCCATGTTATCATCATGGCTATTTACATGGCAAACACAAGGTCAGTATCATAACCCATAAAATTTTAAATTATAAAACATTTCAACTTGAAATAAGACAAAATATAAAATGTATTCTAGTTATAGATTACAAAATATTCAACTTAAACATGTTTCTGAATAAAAACGTTTTCTGGCAGTATTATAAATATTACAGTTCAACAGTCAAAGGAACTTGACAGAGGAGCTTCACCTATCAGTAGAACATTAAATAAGTGTTTTTAAAGATGAAGAGATTGTTAGATCACTGCAAAGCTACATCTAAACATAAGAGAAAAATTCTAATATCAGCAGGTAACCAATATGGCATTGAATCCTCACTATTCACACAACCCGACTGATCTCTCCTGGATGAAAGTAATGAATGATGTAATGTTTAATATGCTGTTACCTCAGGAGGGGGAGGTCTGACTGTAACGGGATGAGAGGAGCGTCGGGGCGGGGAGCGTTTGGGCAGAGCTTGCTGCTGTACCGTGTCGTAGTACGTCACACCACCGTAGACCTGTGACTGTGCCTGGAGAGAGACGCATGCACAGATGCACGCACAGATGCACAAAAACCCTGTCAGACTCACTACTGTGAGTGCGTCACAGGATGCAGATAACGCTTATTTAGATTTAACAGGCTCACCTGGGGGTTGGGGTACATTGGAGGTAGCGTAGCTCCAGCAGGGTACGGGTAGTTGGTGTTCCCGAAGGTCATCACACCTGGCGGGGGGTAGAAGGGTGGGGGTAGCAGCTGCTGTGGAGGTGGTTGCCCAGGTGACAAAGAAACGGGTGGGGCCGCGTAAAGAGCCGGATTGGGCATGGGCCCTCCTGACTGGTGCGGGTGCAAGCCTGAAACAAAACAAAAAGCCGCAAAACACTTAACAGGTTAATGTTGATGCAACATTAAAATTTAAATCACAAAAAAAAGTGATTAAAATCAAGAAAACTAAAGTTGCAAGAGATATTTTCTTCTGTACTGTGACGTACTTCTGAATGCAATGATTTATCAAAAAACAAAAAAAACAAAGTGGAAACTTTATTTTATCCATTGGTTGTTAGATGGAGGAAGATCTGAATGCAGGCTTGTAGTTAATTGCAGGCAAGAGTCCTGTACTCAAAAGCAAACTTTTTTTTTTCTTTTTTTTTTTCTTTTTTAAATCAATTACATGCCTTTAGAAGACGCTCCAGTCTATCTGTACAGCATGTCGACATGTTAAATAGACACGTACACTGAGGTAGGCCTGCTATATATTTTTGTCTGTCGGGAAAACGACTATGCCGTTCTTCACAGCGCATAGGAGTCTGTTCATTTTGATATATATTTAGTGTAGGCCTATTTATTTTATTCTTTTTTAATTTAATTTATTCTGTTTGTCTCATGTTCTCAGAAGCGCCGCTGGTGCGTGATAATTTGAGGATGTGTGAATCCAGGTTTCGCCGTTGCTCTGTATGCCGCTGTTTGCACGTTAAAATAAAATATTTGATTGTATTTTTAATGCATCACAGATGCTTGTCCATTCTATTTTTATTTAGTACTAATTTATTATTCTAATTTTATCAGTTAACGGTTAATGTTCGGATAACGAGCAGTGTTCGCCGGTCAGGAAAATTAACTGAAATGAGCATCCCTAGTATGGAAAAAAATAAATAAATAAAAATTGCAGTTTAGATAATACAAGTTTTGACAGTTTTATAAATGATAAATCTCTCATTTCAGCCTAATAAATGATTCTGCAAGTTGATCCGAGCAAAAAAGCAAATTCACTCTCTGACAGCAGGTGATGCTTACGTAAGTGAAATACAGCTGTTATTACCATGCCTTCATATTTTGGTATGATTAAAGAAAAAAAAAAAAAATCAAAACTTTTCTGAAGCAGAGTTTCTGCAGGATTTTTAAGCTCAAATTTAAGACTTTAAGACCTTTTTTAAGACCTGCACAAATAAAATTAATACCATATAAGCAGGGTAGGGCAATGTCTATAGTACCATATTAAACTGTAAAACAACTGTCAAAAGAATTCAGATACAAGTTTTCACAAAAACAAAAAGTTTTATAAAATGATACACTTTACATTTCAGCCTTTAAACCATTTTTAAGAAAATGGATAAGTCAAAAGTATTAATTATATTGATTTTAACAATTATCATCAGTAAATTATTATATAAATTAAATAACATGAATTAGGGGTGTGTGAAATTGACAAAAAATGAAATCTTGATATTTTCTGGGATTTTATCGATAATAATTAGACGATATTTTGCTGAGTGTGTTATTGTGCTGGTATCTTAAAGATTACCGTGGACAGCTGACTCCTGAATATTTTTTTGATATTCTTCATATTCTGTGTGGTCAGTTCACAGCAGTGATAGAAATTAATCTTTTCCAATAAGTTTTATGGGCATTTTTACCTTTGAGCCATTTTTTTTTTCTAAAAGTGTGCATCATCTTTTGAGTCAAATTCTTGCATTTGGGCTGTTACCAAGCAAATGAAATCAGTATCAACAAAATTTATCTTTGCAATGCATCTGAAGTGGCATTTAGATGCATTTACACACTGTTTAATGCAGCTCAGAGGGACATAGAATGCTAACCTGCAGTTACAAATGCATAAATAATGTTTTGATATTTGAAACATAAAACGTTGAAAACCGATGTTTGAAATTATTTTAAAAAATGAAGATACTTTATATGTGAAATTAAAACCGCCAGCAGGTGGCAGCGAGTCACTGTTAATAAGTGAGTCATTGCGATTGAACCGAATCATTTAAACGGTTGATTCACTCAGGAACGAATCACCGTTAGGGCTGTCGCGATAACCGCAATACCGCGCTATTGACGAGCATAACCGCAGAGGAATGCAACAACCGCAGCAACCGCGATATTTCCGTGTTTTCTTTTTCGTAAGGTTACGCCCCTCTCGTTTTACACTTCGTGCATGTGTACTGAATATTAGTAATGATAACAATGTGTACCATGCTGATTTGTACAGAGGCTCAGTAAATTTGCACTTAACAAGCCTAAACAGACAGCGAATGAGAGAGAGATCGACTGATCTCCTGCGATTACATGCGTCTGTCCTTCAGGCCGAGTCATGTATATTTGTGAAAACAGGTTGTCATGTCCAAGGAAAGCGAAATCTGTCTTAGCATCAATGCTTTGCTGGTCAGTTGGGCCTGAGGCGCTCAAAGTTAAAATGATTTCAACAGCGAATTTCAGCAGTTTCTCTCTTTGAATGAATCAGTGCTTTTGAACGTGTAAATTAGTTGAATGAACGGTTTAAAGACTCACGCAAAGTCAGTCTCTTGACGCCACCTTGTGGCGAAACAATAAAACTGCACTGACTGACAGCCCGTCTAGAACACGCAGGTGAAATATCAGCAGAAAAAGTATCTTGTCAGTCAGATTCGAGGATCAGAACTAACTGTTTCATATGCTAACAATAGACTAACAATCTTATTGTCAGGTTTATGTTTTGTTATGTGGACCGTTATTTTGTCACTCTTGTTTACTTCACTTCCTGTTTCAATGCGATTTAGTTTCGGTTTCTGAATATGACCTCGTTACATCGTATACATATACATATATATATATATATATATATACACACACGTGTATGTGTGTGCGGTAATACCGCATACCGCGCTATTGAGCCACTCAAAATTACCGCAAGGGAAATTCCTTCACCGCGACAGCCCTAATCACCGTCATGTTGCTCAGAGACACAAAACAGCGCTGTGGCTGTGTTTGGAATGATTTTTGCTGTAGAAATAGAGCAAAAGCAGGAAATATGGTGTCTAAAACAAGTCTCTTAATATTAACTTCTTGTTTATTGAACTGTTGCATAAAATCAATATCACATTTGTAATAATGCTGATTTTTGGAGAAAAGAATGGCACTCTTCGTGTGATATTAACTATATGAAATGATATACCGTAAACATAGGCTATACATTTTCTGCCCCCATATCTTAAATTATGTGATCATTCTAAATGTATTTTAATAGACTGAATCGTGCAGTGAAAGAAGGCACTCATACGCGCACTAGTTTAACCTATGTTAACTGATTCACTCTCTGCCAGCAGGTGTCGCGTTTGGCAGAAATATAACGGTTTTCCCGGTAAAGACAGAACACAAAGCAAGGCAGCACCAGACTTTGAACTTGCAGCCCGCTCATGTTTATTTAATGAAATCATAGCCTTTTGAAGTTCGTCACATTCAGTCATATCGCAATTCTGGTCTTTCCGTCTCCAAATTTAAGACCTCTTGATCATAATGAAGACTTTCTTGTACAATTTAAGACTTTTTAAGGCCTTAAATTTGATACAACTAAATTTAAGACATTTTAAGACCCCGCGGAAACCCTGTGAAGAGAGTAGGTTCCCTTCAGATATGCATTCTTGTTTTAATTGGGTGAACACCTGTTTCATGCTACTCTCGAATTCTTCCTTAAATGGTCTCAGATCAGTTTTCCTTTTCTTAAATCATTAGTTTGCCTACTAAAGAGTTTCAAGTCCAACGTGAACCACATTCTGTTCGCCTTCACCTGTCAGCTTAGCTTCCCCCCCGTCGCCAGTACCTGCGTTGATTATACTTTGAGTCCCTTTTGTCTGATTTTTAAAGGTTTTCAGACTTTTTGTTCTTGCACCCCCACTCATTTTTAAACATAACATGAGCTTATTATTAGAATTTTAGGGAGGAAGAGAAAAAAATAAATAAAAATATCGGAAATACTATTGGGAACTACTGATTATGCGGCCATAAACTAATTTCAACCGGAAGTCTGCAGATGTTCACAACTCTCACCTGGGTGTCCAGGGTGGGTGGGGTGTGGCAGGTGCATCTCAGGCTGAACTAGCATGCCTTGTGGGGGCAGGGCCGCTGGGCTGTCCCCGTGCGTGTAGATTGGTCCCTGGAAAGACACTGCATGTGGAAATGCAAGTTATTATCTTGGATGTTCGGCCACAAAAATAAAAAATAAAGTATGACATTCCCTAAATTAACAGCACTTGTTTAACTACTCGGTAGGTGATTTTAGGACACATTCCCATGACCCATTTAACTTAAAACTGCCCTCTATGGGCCAAAAGCAGTACTGCACTCACTGGGTTCATAATAATGGCCCTCCATGACTCCAATGTGCATGGGTGCAGGATCGGGAACTGCCCTCTGACGCTGTGATGAATACCGCTTAGCCCGGCCACCACCAACACCCTGATAACAAAAATAAGAGATGAAACAAGGTTGTAGCTTACAACTTTCATCAGTAAATTCATACACATTTGCTAAATTGATCTTTAACGAAAGTACTTTTAAGACTAGTGTTAAAGTCATGATGAAACTACGGTAGCGACAGATCTTTTCATCTATACTGTTACATCTAAGTGTAATGGATTTTCAAACGGTAAAAAACTGCAGGGGAGTTTTATGCATCGGTTGATGATTAGCTTTTGAGATGTGGGTGCTGCACTCGAAATCAGAGGCAGATGAATGTGAGCTTGCAGGGACAGGTTTAAGCCAATTAAATGATCAAATGACCAGAGACATTGATTAAATTAGGAGGTCAAATCTGTTGTTACATACTGTATTTCCAGAAAATAAGTTGCAAATAGAGGAAAATATAAAAGATATGTTGCAGTGTGCAGGTCACATTTCACTATATTCAGAAATAACTGTAAATACAATGAAACATACAAACATTATAAACACTACAAGCACTGATTGTAGTTCCCCGCACTCCACATGTTAAATCCTATAAATTAAACAGCATTTAGTAGGGATGTATTATCAATGTCATGGTATCGCGATAGCAAAACTGTCTCGATATCATCGTGGTTACATGACGGTATGAAACGACAGGCCTTTCTGGGCAAAAAGTCTAGTTTTTTTTTTTTTTTTTTTTTAAATATTTAACCTTCTTATTTCTAACATAAAAGGTCTTTAAAGTTGTGTTTTGGGCCATTATGCTTTGGCACAGTTTCTGTCAAACGAACTAAAACGGAGTCCCCTTTAAAAGACATTTTTTTGACTTAAGTTTTCTTAGTTAAGAACATGGGTTGGAGCTCTTAATTTTGAACTCTCAAAGTACATTAGATAGAATAATTTAACTTTAAATTGTACAAAATCCTTTTTTTCCCCCAAGTCTTCATTTGTTTTTTTTTTGGGGTTTTTTAAAGGGGTCATATGACCTTGATAAAAAGAACATTATCTTGTGTATTTCGTGTAATGCAATGTGTTTATGTGGTTTAAAGTTCAAAAACACATTTTCCACATACTGTACATTATTGTTGCTCCTCTAAGCCCCACCTTTCTGAAACGTCGATTTTTACAAAGCTCATTGTTCTGAGAAGTGAGGTGTGCTCTGATTGGCCAGCTATCCAGTGCATTGTGATTGGCCGAATACCTCAAGCGTGAGACGGAAATGTCACGCCCCTCACCGTATTGTGATGGCGTTTCACGGCGCGACCGCACAAAAACAATAAAACCCATTACAAACGAGGCATTTGTTGCATCCAGTGGGGACATAATTACTGATTATGACTTATACTGTCTTTTTACGCGGCGCGAACCATGTCTGCATTTGTGATCTGAGAAACAACAAACAACAAGCTCTACTCTACACTGCTCAAAACTGGCGTTTGAATCGTCAGTGGGAGAAATGTACTTACAGGCTGTGAGTCAGAAGCGCCAGACTGTCTTTGCAAAGTTGGAATTGTCCCACTTTGTAGAAACAGCCTTTGTGCAAGCCAACATTGTAGCTTCCAAGTTCAGGAAATAGTCCTCCGTAAAATGCGCTGTACACCCTATAATATTTGCATTGTACTGCTCTGGAACAGTGTTGTAAATACAACTTAACCACTGATTTCTAGTTGTGTCCTCTTTTGGAGCCCAAACAAAGTAGTTTCGCTTTCACAATGAAACAGCATCTCCAGGACATGGCGCCGGCGGCAGCAACAATACTACAGCGAGAATAATAGTTCTGCCTTCTTTCATTGCTTATACATTTGGGCGGTGTTATGAAAATCTCCCCACATCGTGACGTAGACGTGGGGGAGTGTTTGAACGAGCCGTTTTAGGGGAGCGTGGCAGAGGCTTAACTTTTATAAAGAATCTCTCTTTGGTTTTGAGACTTTAGTCTTTGCAACTTCAGGGATCTTATCTATGCACAAACAGCTTGTAACACTCCAAAGAGAAAGGAAAACTTGAAATCGCATCATATGACCCCTTTAAATATCGCAATATCGTACCATGGACTTCATATCAAGGTATTACCGTATTGTGAGATTTTGATATCATTATAACCCTAGGATTTAGAACAAAACAGGAACAAAAACTAACAGACGAACTATAGTGGCCTTAATGAATTTAAGCGAAACTGAAACTACCTACATGAGGGAAATGCATTTTACAAACAAACATACCTTTTCTCGGTAAAAAATTATATATTTAATGTTAACTGCATTATACAAACTGCTACGCAATAAAAATCAGCACATTTCAGATGATTTTAGAAAATACAGTACATGAATAAATTAAATGTAACATCTAAACTCGCATCTGGAAAATAGATAGTGATTTTTCATTTCACTCAGTTTTTGGGATTTCACTGATCTATACAGGCAATTATTGATGGACCGGTTGACTCACCATATCCTCCATGTTTCCATATTGTGGAGGGCCTCCTGCCATGTGCATGGAGCTACGAATGCCTGTTGGGAACAAACGCAGAAAAAGTAAACCAGCTTTAAAAAAAAAAAAAAAAAAAAAAAAAGTTGTAAAACAACCTAATTACACAAAGATTAAGTATTACCTCTCATCTCGGCCTGCAGGTAGGAGGGTGGGCTTTGCGCCCAGTTCTGCCCCGCCAGGCTGAGTCGGGCCAGGTCCTGGTCGAGCCCTGTCAGTCCACCTTGTGTTCCAGCATCACTCTGCTCTTGCCACGACTCGCTCTTTGCTGCCGCCGGGGCTTGCTGGGCAGCGGGCGAAGACTCGTCTAACGACGCCTGCTTGCCAAGATCAGACGGTCGCGTTCGCGTCGCCCTCCTCGCGAGAGAGTACGATTTCTTTTCCACCGGTCTCTCTTGAGGAGGAGACGATTCTCGAGCCTTACCAGCTGCACTGCCCCCTTCCGTCACGGGGCCCGACTCTTGTTTCCGTGGAGACGGAACCCTCTCTCTCTCCGTCTTGTAGTGGTGAGCGGTATATGTAGTTGTCGCTGTTGGAATCTCACCCTCCTCCTCATCTTCCTCGCTGCGGATGTCCTCCACCACCATGACCGGGCTACGCTCAGCGTGAACAGCATGTGAACCTCGGCCCCTGAGCCTCGGGCCCCTCTCACCCTCTACAGGCTGTGGGCGCACTCCTCGAGGTGACGGGCCATCTAGACTGGGCTTTGAGTGTCTTTGACCTTCCGTCCTGTGGGGGGCCGACGGGGCTCGACTGCTTTGGAAGCTGCGCTGGGGAGGCTGAGGCGAGGGTCGGCCGGAGGGTTTGGGTGCTGCAGGGGGAGCAGGAGGTGGGCCTGACTGTAGAGTAACAGACTGAGGGGTATTGCGGTGGCCAGGTGGAGGCGCCTGCCATGTTGCACGAACTGACTTTTCACCGTCACGATGACGCCTCGGCTCCCGACTGGGTGAACCAGCGTGTCTGCAAAGAAATATGGAGATATCAGTGGGTAACTCATTGCATATCTGGCATTACACATATTTAGGAAATAATTATGATTAATAAAAATGTAGCCAAAAATTTGTGGCCAGTAAGATTTTTTTTTTATGTTTATGAAAGTCTTTTATCATCACTAATATGCTTGATTTGATCAAAAATACAGTACAGAGTAAAACTATAAAATTACTATCATTTAAAATAACTTTTCTATTTTAAAAATATAATTTATTCCTGTCATTACTCCAGTCTTCAGTGTCACATGATCCTTCAGAAATCATTCTAATATGCTGAATTGGTGCTCAAGAAATAATAATAATAATAATAATAATAATAATAATAATAATAATAATAATAATCTAAAACAGGTGTACTGCTTAACCTTGTGGAAAAAAAAAAAAAAAAAAAAATTCAGTCCTTAATGTAAAGTTCAAAAGAACAACATTTATGTGATGCTTGAACTGATGTCTTTACTGTCACTGATCAATTTGATGCATATTAAATAAAAAATGCACAAATTAAAAAATAAAAAACCAACTTCTAAAATGGTACTGTATTTTTATACATAAGTTTGTTTACATAATATATGTATGTGTTTATTATGTGTGTGTGTGTATATATATA
>JAFVLL020010739.1:0-10710 GCA_021397915.2 Tor tambroides
ATTATTTACTGGCTTTGGAGTCAGGAAATAATGGAGTCAAGAAAAGACGAAACTCCTTTCTGTTGACATGCTGCACTTTTAATGATGCTAAGAGGTAAAGCTCACAATGGATGTTGCCAGCAGCACCTTCTTTATTCTTGACAGGATTATTACCTCCTGGTGCTCCACCTCATCAAAAGGAAAACATTGCAGTTAGATGGATTCCCTCCCTTGAAGACTTAAAGGTGTACTAACAGAGTCTATGCTGACCTTTTTGAATCTTGTTATTTGCTCTTTTTTTCCCTTTAAGCCCCAGGAAAGTCTTATTAGTTGGAGCACTCAGGTTTTTTTAGGCAGGATAAGGTTGGGTTTTGTCTCCTTGAAGCAATATACAAGATACTATTGTTATATTTCTCACAATAACTCTTTTTTCTTGCAGTTCTGATACATTTCATTACTTTCTTCTTGCAATTCTGAGTTTATCTTGTAACTTTTTCCACAATTCTGATTCATTTTGTGACTTTTTTCTTGCAATTCTTTTTTCAGTTTATCTAGCAACTTCTTTCAATTCTCATTCATCTCGCAATTTTTTCTCAGTTCTGAATTCATCTTGTGACTTTCTCGCAATTCGGATTTTAATTTGCAACTTTTTTCACAGTTCTGAGTACATCTTGTGACTTTTTTTCCTCACAGTTCTGAGTTCATGTTGCAACTTTTTTCCTCGCAATTCTGAAATATCTCGTGACTTTTTTCTCGTAATTCTGAGTTCATCTTGGAACTTTTTTCACAGTTCTGAGTACATTTCGTGACTTTTTTCTCGTAATTCTGATTCATCTTGTGACTTTTTCCTCGCAATTCAGATTTTAATTTGCAACTTTTTTCACAGTTCTGAGTACATCTTGTGACTTTTTTTCCTCACAGTTCTGAGTTCGTTGCAACTTTTTTCCTCGCAATTCTGAAATATCTCGTGACTTTTTCCTCGCAATTCAGATTTTAATTTGCAACTTTTTTCACAGTTCTGAGTACATCTTGTGACTTTTTTTTCTCACAGTTCTGAGTTCATCTTGCAACTTTTTTCACAGTTCTGAGTACATCTCATGACTTTTTTTGCAATTCTGAGATTATCTCGCAACTTTTTTCCTCACATTTCTGACTCCATCTTGTGACTTTTTCATAAATTAGCATAAATTGTCATCTTCTGCTGTCACTGTGGACATTTTCTTCTTCTTTTATGGTGGTACTAGCTACTTGAATAATAACACATCTGGCACAGAACACTGCAGTAACTCTATTGCCTCCTTGTGTTATGCGAGTCCACCAAGGAATGCAGGAAGATGGGGAATTCAGGATAAAGAGGCTTTTAATGACATAAAGGTTCCAATAAACAACATAATAGGCATCCACATAACTTTAAGACAGGACAAGGACTCAAACCAAACTGAATGCTTATAAAGAAACGGAAACAAAGGAGTAAACGAGATGATTAATAAAACACAGGTGAACTGACTTAACGAAGAATTAACTGAAGAGAACTAATGAGGAAAACCGGAACAAAACCAAATAAGGGCAAACAGGAAACTGAGGAAGAACACACACGTAACACCTTGAGTATGGAGGTTTGTGTGCCTGAAACATACTGGCCTAGCATTCGTGTTTGCATTTTATAGAGTATGTTTCTGGCCTGAGCTATTTTATTGTTATTCCTCAAAATGTCACTCTTTATGATTGGTCCACACCTCCCCTTCTTCTTTATTTACATTCCGCTCACTACATTTCTCAGAATAGCTTACCTCCATAATGAAATCCATCCCATAATAGGAGGCTGCTGTGTTTTCCTATTTCACATATGAGGGCAATTCTTTGTGACCTTTTTATAGAGGTTTCCATATCCATCAGCGGTGCTTCTATTTTTGCTGCAGGTTCTGATAGTTGGAATTGAAATTTAGAGGGATGTTTACTTTTCTGGATTCTCCACGTATTATACTGGCAACCTGCAACAGAAAACAAAACCGACTCGATAAGAAAACATGCTGTGTTTCACAGCATGTTAACTAGTGACAACAGCTACACTTTCATTCATGATGTTAATTTAATTAATAATAATAATAATTTTACAAATAAAGCAGCATTTCCATCCCATGTGCTCAAGAAACAAAAGTCGTTACTTCTGGAAACAGAAATGAAATATGAAAATAAAATACAACATTTATAATGTTAGATTTCCATTTTTGCTTCTATTTGTTTATTTGTTTGTTCATTCATTTTAAAAAAGGATCCTTGGTGAACACCAGCAAACAAACAAACTTTAACTAACTAACTAACTAACTGAATGAATGAATGAATGAATGAATGAATGAATGAATGAATTAATTAATTAATTAATTAATCAAACTTATTTTAATATATACGTAATTTATATATATTATGATATTGTTTTAATTTCAAAAATTATATTGCAGTTTTATAATAAACAAACAAATATAAAGTTTGTTTTGGAACTTTTATTTACATAATGATATTTCCCTCTTCATACTAGAGAAAATAAAAAGGTGATTATTTAAAATAAGAAACTCGCTGTGTAAAATAGTCGCAATTGCAAATTATACTTACAATTGTGAATATACAGTTTCAGTTATGATTAATACAACTGCAATTGCAAGATAAATTGCGAAATATGAAGTCATAATTTTGAGATTTGCCATTTTTTACTGATCAACAGCATTTTTAGTGCCAAATAACATCATAAAAATGTAAATAAATAAATAAACGAACAAACGAATGAACAAACAAACAAATTACTGATATTACTACATTAATATGTCAGTATTTATATATTTATGTATTTATTTACTATACATGTCAAATAAGATATGTAAAATATTAAAACAATTGCTAAAATATTCATACATATTACATTACTAATATTTCAGTTTTTAAATAAATAAATAAACGCATATTCTATTTATGAAGTCATAATTTGGAGATATAATTACCGTTTTTACTGTTCAAAACAAAGCTGATAGCAAAGTAATGCAAAGTCTCATTTCTTCTCATCCACATGACACACTAATATCCATCCAGCACATTTGAAGGCAGCATCACAGACACAGCCTCGGCTGATTATTAAAGGGCCAGCAAACAGATCCGAGCCTCATCTCTCCAGCCGCGTCTGGCATAGACATCAGGGTACGTCCCAGTGGCCCTGCCAGCCGAAAACAGACCATCCCATCCAGCACTTGCTCGCCACAGAACAGCTGAAGTGCCATTGTGACTTAATGGCGTTGATGGCGGCGGCCCCTCGATCCCAACACCGGCCCCTGACACGGGCTCTCAGGTACTTACAGCCCACAGCACAGATGGGGAGCCGTACGTGACAGAGACACTGTTTCCAAGTCAATTATCGCAGCGCAAGTCCCGAGCGAGACACCGATCTCGTTTATGCCAAACGCCGTCTTCCCCGTTTCAGCCGACACAATTACAGACATGTATTGGAGGGGGCAGAAACCAGAGAAAGACCATTAAAAACAGCACTGTGTGAATCTGCGCTCCTTATATCCAAATGACTTGAAGCTTTTAGCCTTGACAGCCAGATTCAGAAGGTTTTCAAGGGCCTCGCTGGTTTCGGGGCTTTAGACGAAGCCAGGCTTTTATAAGCATTCAGGAACAGGGCGCAAAAGCCAGCTTAGATTACACAGATAAAAGGTCAGGGAGCCACTCAATCGCTGTCAAAATGCTTCGTTTGTTTAAAGTGTTCTTTCTTCACTTCATTACTCTTCACTGATTTACTTTCTTTGTGTGCTGGCGTTCTGACACGCACCAATTTGCTGTCATTTTTCCTGCAGATATGTTTGCGCTGCCCACTTTCTCCCCTGGATCTTTTGTGCCGCCGAATGCAATTATACATGAAAGAAGTATCTTGAAACGTCCAGGTGGCTTGTTGTATGGCTTTGAAGGTTAAGAAGGGACTATTTTCTTTTATAAAGAGCAGTTTAATTGCTCTTTTTGAATGTACGTATACGGACGACTCAGAGAAGTTCAGAGAACAGCAGCAGTTGGTGGTCAGTATAATGACATTTACACTAGCTGGCAAAAGTTTGGAGACAGTGAAGCCGAATTAGTTCTTCAAGATAGTAAAAAAGTGCTGAAGGCATAATAATAATTATTATTATTATTATTATTATTATTATTTATTATATATTTTTTTAAAGTCTGTTATGCTCACAAAGCCTGCAATTATTTAATCAAAAATGCAGTCAAAATCAGCATAACTGAATGATTTCTGAAGGATCATGTGAAACTGAAGACTTTAGTAACAATGCTGAAAATTCAGGTTTTAACGCAGGTATAAATTACATTTCACAATATGCTCACATAGTAAACAGCTATTTTAGATGTAAATAATATTTCACAAAATTAATGTACTTTTTTATTTTTATGATTATTTCTATAATATAAAATAAATGCAGTCTTGGTGAGCAAGAGAGATTTGTTTCGAAAACAATTAAAAAATCCTAATTGTTCCAAACTTTCGGTCGCCAGTGTTATTTATTTACTTACTTATTGTAAATAAATGCGGTCTTGGTGAGCAAAATAAATTTATTTTTAAAAAATTAAAAATTTCTAACTATTCCAAAATTTTGGCCTCCAGATTTATTTATTTATAGTATTACTAAAACAATATTATTTTAATAAAACAATAGCTAAAATATTAATATAACATTATAATTTGTTTATAATACTACATAATATATAATATTCAAATGAATACTCATATTTTACTGTAATTCTATTTCTATAATGTTTTTATTTTTTAACCTTCTTCTTTAGACATTTCTTTCCACTGCATATATGCCAAACGCACTGCTGCCCTGTACATCTCATCCTGCATAAATCCATGGCAAATAAAGATTAAATGCCTCTATAATGCACTTAAGTACAGTTAGCAAGATTACATCAAATCCAATTTTTCATGGAGACATTGAAAAGGCAATTGAGATGACACCATAATGGTGGGTTCTGGTGCCCGGCAGGATACGGGGCAGCCAACTGCTCCCAATGATGGAGTCCCTGTTCTGCCGCCATAACATGACAGAAAACTCAATTACCCATCCTCCCCACCCAACAGAATGGCCTTGTTTACTAGAGATTGATTCTGGCCAGCCCGAGCCAGGGACCAGCTGTCCATCCTTCATAATGGCCTCCAAGGGACCCAGCGCTCCACATCCAGTTAGGCCAATTGTGTCAATATTCATGGCGCCAATAGCTTTATCAAATTAGCGATTTCAAAAAAATGGTAAATAGAAAATGGATTAATGTTGGAATGGGATAATTACACACGCTTAACTACGCACCTTTGCTTGTTATTTATTCTCTCCTGGACATTAATACATCTGTGATGAGACCGTTTTGGCTGTAATAGCTTTCGTTCGACTCATTGAAATTGATCATTAGACTGCCCTCATAAACCAACATCATAATCTTGTGTCAGACGGCCGTTATTTGCACCATATCATTTCTTTCTGCCTCATTTTCTACCGCCCACACAAGTTTATCAGTCATTTCCCCCAATTAAAATCTCTTTACAGCTCCAAATATTTCAGGGAGCACCCAGATATTTCCAATTAAATAAGAGCATATGAAGATAAATTAGATTTTGGTCAGGAAAATACTTGTCGTTATACAGGATTATTTCCTCTTGTCCATTCACTGCGCAATAAAAATTAATTGTTCAACCCCAATTTTTATTTTTTTATTTTGGTTTTATTATTTATTCCCCCTCATGTCGTTCCAAACCCATATTTTTTTTTTTTTTTTAATGCACTTGAATCTTTGTGCAACAGAAGTCAAATCTTATATTAAAATTTGTTGAACGCCATAAAGTTGTGGTCATGTTACCAAAATTTTGGCCATTTTTGGTGGGAAAAAGGTCAATTTTTCTTTTATCATCAATAGTGTATTGATGTACTGCATGAAACAGCTTTCTGTTGGTAAACACAGCAAATTGCGAACATGTGTAAAATCTTTTGCCTAATTCTAATTGCATCAATTTCAGCTGAAACGAAAATTCGCCAGGCAACACTAACGTGACCACACTTTTTTTTTAGCTTTCTGTTGGTCAACACAGAAAATTTTCTTGAACAACTCGTACATGTTGCGAAATCTGCATGGGAAAATCTTCATGCAAAATTCCCAATTGCATTGATTTCAATTGAAATGACTGGATTTCACGCACAAAAAATCACCAAACAGTGGTATGTGACCACACTTTTGACACTTTTCCTACGCAAATACTATTTTTTTCATATTTTACTCACAAATTCCCACTTGCTTTGATTTTAATTGAAATGCCTGGATTTCACCCACAAAAATTCACCAAACAATGGTAAATGTGACCACAATTTTTACACTTTTCATACTATAAAACATTAACACTTAAACACTTTTTTCATAGTTTTCACACTAAAAAAAGTGCCGTAACATGAGAATCATGTTATTGAGAATCATGAATTAAGAATATATATATATATATATATATATATATATATAAGATTATTTTATTAATTAAAAATTATTATTATTATTATTTTTTTTTTTTATTTTTTTTTTTTAGGTAATGAAGTAATCACATCACATAAAGCTTTCTGTTGGTTAGCACAATTTGCGCAAATGCCTTGAACATATTAAACATGTCGCAGAAAACTGAGAAAATCTTGCGCCGCCTTGCAAAATTCAAAATTGCATCGATTCCAATTTAAATGACTGGATTTTGCCTACAAAAAAAAAAAAAAAGCTTAAATAAAATAGCAAACAACAATAAATGTGACCACACTTTTTACGTTTTTTTCATACTGCTTACTAAGTTGCACATTAGCTCTCTGTAAGAAAAAATAAAAAATTGCCATCTTTATTCATCGATAATCTTCTGACTCAATTTCATATACAGAATTCCAAAATTTAATTCATTTTTGGCCTAAACTATACTTCAGTTTTTACGCGAATGCTTAGCGTATGTTTACAGCCGAATGAATATGAGGCTTTTAAAGTGTATTCCATTTGATATTGTGCGTGAACACTGGCGATTAATGTGGCAACAACAAAGTTTCATTCTTGTCCAGTGTTTGCTTTATTTCTTTCCAGAAGTTATGACTGATAAAAATGATTTGTTCTATTTTAAACTAACATTGCAAGTATTTCTTAGTCCGCTAACACAAGAGCTTGTGAAACATCTGTTGTTGTTGCGACTCCAGTAGTTTGTTGTTGTTCTGGCTGTTGAATTTCTCTTTTAATTCTGAAACATCCAGTGTCGCCATCTTGTGGACAAATTAATTAGTGCAACAAAAATGTGAGCTAAGCATAAAGAGTATGTGTGGTTAGAAAAACTGGGATATGCACAATATTCTAATGACGATATTTATGTCATGTATACTGTATGCATACACTAGTGCAAGCTTAAAAAATGAAACATACTTACTTTGTAATTGTGATTAACGGCAAAGCCCAGCTTTTAAATCTGGATGTAAGCGTAGGCTAGCTTTTTTACTTTTAAACCTTACCTATATCTGAACTTTATTAAGACTGAACAATGAATATATGCAGACATAATTTTTTTTCTGAGCATAACATGCTTCATCTTATTTGCTGTTTTATGTCATTCTGAAGTCTTACAGAGAAACAGTGATCTCGCTTTGCGACCTGAAGAGTTTCACTCAACAGGACTGGATGCACCTCATTTACCGCTATCGGCTGTTTGATGTTTCGAAAGTTTAAACCGTCGGAAGTCTGTGCAATGTGGGCCTGACAGCTTATTGCAAAACATCTGAATCCACAAGCCTGTTTGAACATGTTGCTATGCTCAGGAGGTGTGGGGGGCCAACTTTGCTTTTTATTATAAAGTCCTGTGCATGTCTTCAAGACATATAAGAGAGAGAGGTTCATTATTTTGTAGCACATGTAATTTAACATAACAATAGAAACATTTTACCCTGTTTGGTAGATGATTCTTTTGGAAACTGTAGCTTCCCAAGATATAAGTTGTTGAAAACAAATCAATTAAACTACAGACTAGCTAACTTTAAAAAAAAAAAAAAAAAAAAAAGTTAGCTACACTACAGTCTCACAGAATGAAGCGACTAACACCACTGATGCTTTTAAAAATACCAAACTCTAAATATGAATATTATAAGAAAGAAAGAAAGAAAGATAGAAAGAAAGAAATTAAAATCTTTTAAAAAATAGTTTGACACATGGCAAATTCTTTTTACTTTTTTTTATGTTTATTTATTTATTTATTTATTTATTTATTTGCATTTTATTTTCAGATTAAATTCAATGACTCTAAAAATGTCATGTGGTGTAACCATTAAGTTAAAAGGTATATATTTCTTCTTAACACTTTCACTACATGTGAATGTTTCAATCACTAACTAAAAAAATATGTATATCAACATAAAATTAATTTTTAAAACAAATATCATATATTCGTAATTCATAAATCTATTTTTGTATAATTGCACCATATGACATTTTACAACCTGTAATAAAAAAGGTCAAATTATTTGATATTTTAAGAGTTATCGAGTCTTGAGTCTTCATGACATATTTTACTGTTTTATGGTTTTGTCTTGGATGTTTCAGCGTGTTGGTTGCACAATATGACTTATATACAATATCGGTTTTAAAAACATTTACAGTTTTACAAAAATGATAAAAAAAGTAGCTGTTTTGTATATATAATAGTTTGACACGTATTTTTTAGAAATTTACTTTTTACGTTATGTTCGTGAAATATTTTGCCATTTTAAATCCAGATTAAATTTAGCTACTCTAAAAAATGTTATATGGTGTAACCATCAAGTAAAAATGAATATATTTTATTTTTTCTCTCCATGAAACAAAATATTAAAACCAAATGACTTAATAAGGCTCGTTTCACAATTTTAAAAGGTGTGTTCTTCATTTTGATATCAGGACAGTTGATCCATCCTGACACTTTTGACATTATGTCCCCTGATTCATCACCATTTAAAAAAAAAAAAATGTTTATCATACAGTACACTGTATAGTGCAGATTGATTGATTGATTGATTGATTGAACAGATTTGGACACCCCCACCCCCAAATATATATAATTACATTACAGTTGTGTCTGCATATATTCAGCAATAATAGTGTTTACAGTTTTGAAGGAAATCAACCTACAAATGATATAGTTATATATAATTACATTACAGTTGTGTCTGCATATATTCAGCAATAATAAAGCGGGCAGAACTGGACCCCTTCGGCTGGACAGAAGAGATGATAAAGATGCGAACAGGGGCGATGTCAGGGACAGTTGGTGGAGGTCACTTGCTCTCACCTTGGGAGTTCTTGGTGGAAAATCTCTGACAGGTTTACACATATCCAGTCTCTCATGCACAAATAAACATGCAGACGTCGGACAGCTTGGGGGTTTGGACACGCTCTGTGGGGAATTCCAGGCTAATGCTAATGCCTGTTCATCACTTTAGCAATAGACCAAACGGCCACGAATCTGCAGAGGCTGCATATGGTCCAAGGTTAAAGAGTTATTGGCCTGAGAATGCATATGAATTGACTCTGGCTGAGATTTCATGTTTGCTGTACATATTTGAGCACCATGGAAGTGACCTTAACAGTCAGCTGGACATGGATGCATGATACACACTGTTCAGTGATGATATATTTATCTTTACCGACAGAGACTGTGTTCAGGTAAAAAGCAAACAGCCAGATACATCGTCCCGTATATTATCCAAAAATATCAAAATTGTATTAAAAAAATAAATAATAAAATACTAAAACCAGGGTTATTACTGTTAACTAACTAAATAAACCTGAAGTAATAATATTTAAAAACTAAAACCTTAGATAAATAAATAACTAAATAAATAAACAAACAAACAAATAATCTTTAAATAATGAAATTTACAAACAATTTCTAAAACTTTAACTAAAAACAAAAACACAGAAAATATAAGTCTTTAATGATTCTATAATTCTAAAATAATAATAATAATTTTCTGTGACGTGTTTAATATGTTCAAGGCGTTTGCGCAAATTGTGCTAACCAACAGAAAGCTTTATGTGATGTGATTACTTCAGTCATTATCTAAAATAATAATAATAATAATAATAATAATAATAATAATAAGTATTACTTTTTAGTCAAATAGGTTTTAAAAAGATTTATAAAAAAGCTAAAAATGTCAACATAATCATTAATAAGAAGTAATAATAATAATAATAATAATAATAATAATAATAATAAATGAATAATCGAAGCTAAACCTCAATTTAATATGTTAAAATCACAAAAGTGGCATGCTAGATTAAAAATATGGGTAACACTTTAGAATACTGTTTCTTACTTACTGCATAACTAATAAGGAATTATTGAAGAACTAACAGGTAATTATTCATTAACACTTAACTCACTACTGTTAACTACTAAGGAAGATGTGTTAACATCAGAATGTAATACAATTTTATGATTGTGTTAAGTAACAGTTAGATAATCAATAACTAATGTATTCCTTCATACCTCCTTAAGAACTACTATTAATTATCTACTAGTTAAGGTTCAAGAAAAATAACTATGAAATAACTACTACTGAACACACTGTAAAAAATCCAACTTTCGAAAAGTTCTACTAACCACTGTAAAAAAGTAGCCTGAACAAAGAATTTTTAGTAGGAGAAGTCAGTTTAATT
>JAFVLL020010745.1:0-24846 GCA_021397915.2 Tor tambroides
ATAGGTGATAAAACTCAGCCCATGTATTTTTAATCTTCTAATTAAACTTTTAATTGCCAAGGGATAAGCTCTGAGCAGGGCCCGGAGTGTGTGCGCGTGTGTGGATGCGCGTGTGCTTGTCTGTTCACTAATGAGTTTATTGCATACTTGTTTCTAGCAAAGGTACTGCATTCAGAACTGAACAAAAGGTGAAGGAGATTTTCTACCAGGGTAGAAAGAAATTAATCCGCTAATCGGGGTTTATATTAAGATTAGAGGTACAACAGGCCGATATTTGCATGCTTTATAAGAGATACATGCTTTATGAACTTTATAAACCACGTATTTGAGGGTTTTTTTTTTGGTAGATCTTCCCGACTATCAGAAGATAACCATCCCCTGCGTTAAATAATGTGTGTGCGATGGCGTTCTTGGAGCCTTGCATTATGCTGTTTCTCTGGCCATGTCCTGCTGAATGGCTGTCAAACAGTATAGATAATATTTCAGCTGATTAGCATTGTGCTTGTCACATGGCCGTATACCAGTTTTGTCTTGTGGATGTGTCTGAGGATAAATCTCACACTGAGACTCACATCAAATTAGAGGGAATTGTCTACACCTCCAGCGCACACATAAAATGTTTTTAGCGCAGACTGTAGGAGATGTTGGTTTGTTTGTTTGTATGTCTTCACCCTTAAGGATTAGCCTGGATCAACTGTCGCTGGCTACATCTCATTAGAGGACGGTGTGAACACTCAGTACAGTCGATTCCAAAACGCAGGGAATTGACTTCCCTCGCTGAACGAATTGTCAATTGCATTGTGAGCGAGGGGTGTAATTGAATGGAGGTGTATCTTTGGCCGGCTGCCCCTAGGGCTCCGTGAGTCTGATCAGTGTTAGCCAGAGGTGGCAGATGTGGTTTCTGATTGCAACCAATGTCCTTTCACAGTGTTAAGATCTGAACACTGACATAGAGGAGGTGTAATTCAGCAGCCCTCCGAGTTAAATAGAGATGATGACTGCTTGCCAGTCATAGTGAATTGTGATCTCTCTCCACCGGCTATCTACTGAACGGAAAGATTTAGCGATGAGTAGGAGTGATTTATAAGGAAAGAGAGTTTAATCCTGACCTGGAGCTGTTTTCTTTGGCTAGCAATCAGTTTAAGCGAGGCTAGTATGGAATAGGCAAGCGACAGCGGCGGCGTGACGTTCGTCTAGATGCCCTTTAGAACCGGCAGTTTTTCTTTATCTTCAGTTTTACAGCACCTGTATCTTTATGGGCCGTCGCGCTTTGCATTTTTCAAATATCAATAAAGATAAATTGCCTGCTTTGTCATAGCATGGGGCGTCTAAGTGAAAGATTTCAGGTCACTGAGGGGAAAAATTATCCAGCGTTTGAGAAGCCATGAAGGCTTAAAACTCAACAGTGATGTGGTTTTGATACAGAGGCCTTGACTTCTCTCAGGTTCGTTTCTTTGCGTTGAATGACATATGTGATGATGTTCTTTAACTGTGTGTGCAGTCTTACGGTATGGGAGGCGAAGACGGGAAATGTTTGAGCAGGAATCCGTATAGTGGGTCGTCTAAGCCTAGATCTTAAGGTCCGCGGGGAAGGAAGTCCCACAGTGTTTACATAGCCCAATTGTCCTGTGGGCCCTGGAGTGTCTAATGTACTACTGTTCAAACACTTGTGAGTGCAGAGATGACCCCTGCAGCAGCCTTCGACACAAGTGCTTTGTCGGTCTTACAGAGTACGCATCTGTTTATGTGTGTGAAAAGTAGTCGCAGGTCCCATTTACTTGGGATCCTGTTTGCTAGCGCCTAGTGGTGTGGATGAGTAGTACTATTCATTCATCTCGGTAAGCAGGATGGCAGATGGGGGGGGGATGTGTTTGTAGTGACAGAAGACCACTCTTGCTCCATCAAACCCTGCCAGACATTGACATACGGGGGAGTCATCGAACTAATTGTTGTTTGAATTACCTGTTATGATCCAATGACAAATCTCCTCCTCTCCTGCCATTGGAGCAGAAAATGTAGCCTGGATTGACATGATGTTAGCAAGTGTGTAAACCGCGCTTCAACAAGATGGATAAATGCAATTATTGGCTAGGCCAGGAGAGGGAAAATCCATTTAAAGCACGAAACGCTAACCAGGGGCCGTGGTTAATTCATTTGGCCAATTTGCGGGTGATGTATGAGTGTCGTGGCACATTAGTCAAGGAGAATGTGTGTGTGTGTGTTATCGGGGGTGTTTTGTTGGAGCTGTCTCCTTGAAGCCCCTCCTTTTTCCCATCAGCCCCCCTCCTCTTCCTCCCCCTGTCGTTTCAGTGGATAATACAAATGGGGCATGAGCTCTCAAATGACAAAAAGATGCACTGAGAGCAAAAGAGCAGGATTGCAGTTCAAATGAGCCAGGAAGAGGGCCACGCTCCGTAAGGCGGCTCACCGAACGTGGCCTAACACACCCCCAGCGTCTTCAATCATGACTAGTCAACCAACTAAATCGCTCAGGGTGTGAGGAAGACAGGTTGAGGAAGCAGTACCGGGTCAGAAGCTTAGTCATGCCAAAGTAGGGCCCTCACTGACCTAGTTTGACTCTGACATTCTTCCTGAACTCTCCTCAGTTTACAATTAAGTTACAATTACCATATAGAAACTGCTATTTACTCAAGGCACGCAAAGCTGAGGCCACTGCGACGGGCAGCTCGCCATCACCTCTGCATGCCCATTTCCGCCCATCTCATTATCCTTCTGAAGGGCACGACAGTATTGAGCAACTCTTTGAAGAGGACTGTTGTCTTCCCCTTAAGGACAGCAAACAGAAAGTCCCTCCATCTCGGGACTTTCTCTTTATGTTACTTCACTTGGGTAAACAAGAGTTCCTCTCCTGAGGGATGTCAATCTGCCTGGCTTACACACTATTGATTTAGAGCATATGAATATCCTCTACTCCATTAATATAAAGTCTCGTTGGTGAGAAACCACTTGACAGTTACGCAAGATTTGTGGTATGCAAACACGGTGGTCACAGCCCGGGGAACTCTATGAGGAAAAAGGCATCGGTTTACAGAGCTCGGCCGCAGATTGAACCAAAGTCTTTTATCAACACGGAGAGCAAAGGGAAGATTTTGAAAGCACAAAGGTGTGTGAGTGCCCTCTTGCCCAAGAGTCTGCGCTTGGGTGGTTGAGAACATGAAGAAGGTTTTAGATCTGGTCACCTGACTGTGTGCTTCTCAGGCTGTGAGGTCAGGAAATCAGAGCCGGCAGGGAAGCAGCTGGCCCTGTGCCGTTCTCACAGCTGCTGTGCGGCCTTACACACTCATATGCTCAACTCGCTCGCCTCTGGGACCGGAGTCCAGAAGTGCAACCGCACACTTGAGGAGAACCACTCATGTTGCTTTTTGTGGTCAGATCTTACTGATGCTACTTAAGTGTGTGCAAATTTTATGTTGTCAGTCATTTGGTTGCTTCTGTCTTATTACAGAACGGAGAACCAGGGACGCTTTGGTGTATGTGACTCCTGTTCCCTGAAGCTCTGTGGCTGTTTTCTAAAACCTCTCATTTCAGTAGCGTCTACGTTAGTAATTTATGACTTCCTCCCGACTGCCGACGAGAAATTATGATTAATCCCACTGAGTATGTCCTTTCTTTTTGGGCATACTGGTTGAATTCTCAAAGAACCCTTTTCAGCGCTCTTGAGGTCCTCTTCCAGCTCGGTATCTACCACGTCTTCACGCAAGAACAACTGCAGGCAGCGGCCTATTGACCGATAGTCAGAAAGGATTACAACAAACAGCTTGGAAGTTTTGTGGGTGCTGCTTGGATCACTTTACAGCAACGGACATGCCTCTAGACGCAACTGCTCCGGTTTGTAGGGAAGCTGCCAGTCTTATCAGGTCCAAGCAGAGGACAAGTATTTTAAACAGCTGTTCTATATGAACTAATTTGAGCTGGGCTTAAAATAATTGGATTTTGTGACTGAGTTGTTGTCTTAAGCCATGACCCTGTGCCCCCTGTCTTATGGTAGCTAAGAAACAATAATTAAAACCCTAAGTCTGGGAGCGCAAAGACATAATCCTGCCTTCGCCTCGTTGTGTTTTATGAAATGGAAAATGTTAGTGTTACGTTATGGTCAGGCTTGTACCCCAATGGTTAAATGTAGATTTACTGCTCCAGCGTTGGGCCGAGGAGCTGCTCCCATCTGCGGCACGAAGTCTAGCCACCCAGCATGGAATATGACACCCTGGGGCCCAGCCAGAACATGCACCAATCAGACATACATTAACACCAAGCAACACAACAGGTGAGCAATCAGGCCCTGCTGCAAGCCAAGAATACAGGCTCCAAATATTTTTATTGACTTTCTTACGGCCTATGGCTCACATAGTCATGACTCCGACTGAGTTTGGAGTTTTGTATTAGTTCTGTCAAAAACAATTTTATGGGAATTGTTTGTTTATTGGCACAGAGGTGCGTCTCTTTCCCAAACGATGTCGCAAGCTGTAATTTATGTTGAGGGACTGATTGGGAGATTGCATAGTTTAACGCTCGGGGTACTGTGGTCTGGGACTCTGGAAGAGGCGACCGCTAATTGTTGACAGAAGCCATGGGCAGAGGAAAAGACGAGGGAGAGACAGACAGAAAGAAAGAGCGAGTGAGTGAGCGAGAGAAAGAATGAATGGCCTCTGGCAGCAAGGTTGTGGACTGAAGCTCCGTGTTTGGTTTTCAGGAAAGAGTGGATTCTTGGGATGTTCCCCAAAGACAAACGGCGGTGCTGAGCAAAGCCCATAAACCAAACACGCTCCCTCTTTTAAGAAAAGAACTCTCGTCACTTCTCAATTGCGCTTGTTATGTGGTTTACCAAACCAAGTTGGTTGGAAATGGCTTGTCCGCTAGAGGAATCGTATTTTTTCGTTTGTTTTTCCCCCAACATATAATAAGGGTCTGCATTTGCTTGCACTGATTAGAATATTATTCATTTAAAACAGACCCGACTTTCCACTTCCCGTCTTCACGCCTTCTTGATCTCTGTCACAGATGCTCGACAGGAGGGCACATCTGCTTTCGCTAGCTTCTCGCGCAAATCCCGCTCGGCGGTGTTGTTGTGTTTTGCTATAATTTAGTAAATAACATCAGTAATGGTTCAATTGGGCATAAAGTCATTGGGTGACGGCCTGTTTGCCATCTGTCTGATGGGATTACTGTTTCTATGTAATTAAAAGTGTGACCCCGTGGGGAGGATGGTGGAAGGCACAAGGCTGAGTGGTACACCCGCTAAAAGGAGGAGGAGGAGGGGCAGCCTCAGTTCAGCACTAAACATAGTAGGCGCAACAGAGCGCTGCAGAAGTGTCAAGCTCTTTACATGGATGTGCACATGTGTGTCAAACCCCTGGCTCATTTAACTTCAATTTAGTTGGGTAGAGCAGACACCCAAAGTCTGAGTGATCCCTGTGTGCAGGCAGTGTGTCGGAGAGAGGTGGGGATGCGGGCTCCTGCTTTTACTCTGATTTCACCTGGGGTTTTGTTTGGACTCTTGAGCCTCAGTTTCTCTTGGACACTTTCCAGAGACTACAAGCCTGGCTTTTTTCAAGGCTCCCTCAGAACTAAAGTGAAAGGCCCTGGTCAGGCCTGGAATTGGATTTCAGATTTGATCTTGTTGTGCGTAGTAAACAGAACATTAAAGGCAAGAACATGGTACCTAATGAGTGGATGCGTGTCTGGGTGTGTTTGAGTGATGCTTCCCTGTCACTGCCCAAATCAACTACATCCTTGTTTCTCTTTTTATCTTATATCTTTATACATATACATACATATACTACATGTATTTATTTTTTGTTTTTATTAAAATAATAATGATGCTAATATTTCAAATTTTATATATATATATATATATATATATGTGAATATATGTGTGTGTGTGTGTGTATGTTTTTTTTTGTTTGTTTTTTACATATGAAGACACATAAATACAGTTGTTCTTAGTCTAGCCTAACTAGACAAGCACATACCACCTGCATATACAAACATGTAAACATGTGCCTATATTCCAACATACAGAATATTCTTGATAGTGATTTTTCAACAAAAGTATAGTAGTATATAGTATAAATGTAAAGTGTATCTATGTCTCTCCGCTCCTATATTCATACACGAACAGGATGTGGGTCTGAAAAGGACATTAGAAAAGTAACCAGAAAAGACAGGATGGCGCGTCTTGATCGTTCCGTCCGGCAGAAAAATAACGTTTGGTGAAGAAAAATACTCAAACAAACAAAAATAACTGGTTTAATTAGCATGGCAGGCTATGGCGCTGACTCGGTGTGGTTGACCGGGCATGACCGAGGTGGCACTGGCCATGGGCATAGGGCCAAACGTACAGGGAAATTACAGGGTGCCCAGGCAAGAAATAGAGCCTGTGCTGCCTCCCTCTCATATTTCGCCATATCTCTAACATAGCTACATATTTTAGCATGCAATAACCCTTGGCCTGTTTTCTGGACCTGTATGCCCCCCCACCAGTTCATTCTCTGTCTTCTTTTCCGATACAGCCTCTTTATTTCTGCCTTTTAGACCTTTTCTTCTCCTCCCCTGCCATTCTGTCTTTCTCTCTCCTCCCAGTGTGCACTCTGATTACCTCTCCAAACTGGCAATAAGTTGATTGCTTTACAGAGATGATGTAAGCCCTTGCCCTAGGGTACATCAGGTTGGCTTTCGCCTGCTTTATCTTGTAAAGCCTAAATTAACAGCTGGTTTGGTTTGAGTTCTTCTGGATCTGACTAAAGGATTAGGCTTCGTTCTCATGTGAGTCAATCTGGTTTGATTTATTGCAGGTCTATCAAAAAAGATCAATGGAGGCCCTTTTGAAAGTAAATCCTTAATCGCTCTTTGCACTTACGTGTCATCGTTGTGAGTTTTCTCTCCCTCTCTCTCTCCCTCGTTCTCATTCCCTGGCTGTCTTCCTCCGGCTCTCTTTTCTCCTCGGCTTTTTTCTTTTGTGTCATCTCGGGAACACGGCGATCGGGAGTGTCAGTGGTATTTTGTTGTTATACGGGATGGATTTTTTTGCTCTCATTAGCTGTCGATCACCGCAGCTCAAATTGAAGCCCAGCTTTGCCAGCGCAGGCCCCGATGGCGGCTCGCTGCATATTTTTATCGCAGCGCAAGTCTACCTGTACGTGTCTACACATCCCAATGCCCCCAAAACCTAGAGATGAATACGAGTATAATCATTTTAAAACATGGGCCCTCATTTTTTATTTTTCTTACCGTCATTTTCAGGAGTACCTTGCAATCAGATTGGTCAGCAGTTTGAATCAACAGTGAACATGGTGCTCAACTACAGAGCATTTAAGTCCCAGCATCATTTTACATGTTTGTTTGTTTTTTATTCATAGGCAAATTAATGTAAAGTTAAGTCCTGGAACAGAATGCACAGGTCTTCAGAAACATTTTGAACTCCACACATTGCATTTTAGAATTGTGATGTTCATAGTCTGAAAAAATAGTGGGAGGTGGTGCAGTGGCCAAAGGCGTCCGGCTGGCACAAATTTACATAATGACAAGTGCATCAGCAGCAGCCCTTGGATGACCTGGAAAGTGAAACGGGATCTGCTTGTCTTTAATATTCCTCCCCTCTCATTCCCACTTTCTTTCACTTGTTCCTTCTCTCCTCCATTCTTTTAACAACAGGCCTATTATCCACACTCATTTTTTTCCTCCCTCTCAAGGCCATGACTCTTAAAGAATCTGGTGCTGGAGAGGAGACACTGGCATGGCCTGCCTGACGGGGAGCCACACACACACACACACACACACACACTGACCCACTACGACCGGTAACGGTGTTCAGACAGTATCTGTGTGTCCACTTGAAAAAAGGATCACGTATGCTGTTTTCAAACATAGGTGAAGGGGAATGAGTAAAATGGTCAGGATTGCAGAGCACTAGAAATGATATTGTTGTACAACCTCGTGAGTGATTGAGAATTCAAGGTCCAGAGAAAATGTGTCTTTTTCTTTTTCTCATTAAGTGGTTCTGTACCAAATGGCACACTTACGATCTCAAGAAGTGCATATAAAAGTCCTTAAAACTGTAGGGTGTCCTATAGTGATTTTAGGTTTGAGAAGGATCGTTTTAGTTAATGAGGTCGTTCACTTTGTTGATTTCAGTGAACCTGTTTCAAAAAATAAAAATAAATGAATAATTGATTTGTTTGAGCAATCACTCAAGTGTTCATAGAAGTCCCTGTATCATTTTATGTGTACTTTTTGATAGTGAAATTAATATTGAGTTAAAAACAATGCGCTGTAGATGTTTTCAAATCAATAAAATTTCAAAAATAAAAAATAAAATAAATAATTGATTTGTGTGCACAACCACTCAAGTGTTCACAGCAGCCTCTGCATCATTTTACAATTTTTTTTTTTTTGGTAGTGTCATTAATATCATTAATATTTATTAACTCATTATAGATGTTTTCAAATAAATTATTTTCTAATATAGATTGTCCAGTGCTCATGTTTCACTTTTTTAAAAACCATTTCATAAGAGAACTTATCAGGCATATCAGACATAATCAACAAATATTGTGTATTGTGGCGTGTGCGATTCTGCGTGTGTGTGTGTGTGTGTGTGTGTGGTGTTGAGAAAAGCTCAGGCAGATCGATGTCAAGTTCAGGTGTATCCTCCTCCCTGACTGGCAGAGCAGGGCCGAGGGGCCGAGGGGCCGAGCAGGCGGGAGGGAGGGAGGAAATTGACAGGGTACATGGGAAGGAAGGGCTCGCTGTCAGCCAGACAGACCTCTTAATCCTATAGCCCTTGGGAAAGGGTGTGTGTGTGTGCACGTGTAGACCTATATTTGTGTGTGCAAAATCTCAAGCAGGGGTTCGTTGGTTTAAACACACCTCAGCTGAGCCTATTGTATCCATATGTGTGGGTCTTGTGCCTGTCTTTGTCGCGGTTTGTGAAGGACAGCGTTTTATACGGCCAGTGTTTGCTGTAAGTCAGACGTCTTATTGTATATTTATGTGAGTATGACACAATGTGTGTGAGGGAAAGGGGGTGGAGTAGAGGATCTGTCAGTGAGGTATCATACACATTTTGCACCCACAAGCCTTAGCCTTATTCTCGGCACTCCCTCATTGTTTTCAACACTTCACTGTAAAAAATCCAGAAAGGAGCGATTGCATCACCTCAGAGTTCGTTAAAGTAAAGCACACTATTTAGCCACATTCCATACAAGCCTGCTGTCTCTAGCTTGCATTCCCACCCTCTCTCTCTCTCTCTCTCTCTTTTTGGCATAGACTTTTGCATATATCACGGGCTGCCAGGCTAAGAGCCTGGGACTTCCCCACGCCACACTCCAAGCCTTTGATCCCTTGCTTTGGAGGTAACATCAAAAGGAGAGGCATAGAAAGGCAGCTACTACTGTGAAGTTCAATGTTCAACTTGATGGCTTGGCTGAGGGCTTTTTTTTCTGTACTGCTTCCCCCAGCTGACAAAAACACACAGTTTGTAGCCAAGGCTTTTTTTCCAGTGCATGTTAACCTTTATAGAACACATCTGTAAAAAAACAAACCCCACCCCCAAAACCATATAAATCTGCATGCACCAAATTGTGTTTCATATTTGAGGTGGTGCTGGAAGCTTAGTTTTGGAGTAAGCTATGAATGCTAGTGGCTGCAAATGAGCTGGGACCAAGCAACCCAGTAGATTTGGAGAGAGTGATGAGGCAGAGAAGTCGGCTTCATGCAAGTTCAGGTGCACACGTCATTATCAACTGTCAGAGTCTGTTATAGGGTGAAACAAAGCATTGTGGGTTGGTTTTCAGCACACTATTATGATGAAACAAATGCTGATCAGAATTAAGTTGTAACTGAATCATTGCTGTTTATTAAGCTGCTGTCAGACTAGAATTTCACCTCTTTCATATGCATGGACCACAAAAACTCAAATTCATTGTCCATTGTAGGGTCCAGGAAAATTTTGCATGCTCAAAGTCTAGTTTGACCAAGGCTTAAGATATTTCCATTTTGGGACATTTCCACGAAATGTTGTGTTTTAGGCCCTGGTCTGTTGGTATTGGTTACTCAACCCACCAAGACTTCCTTGATCAGCCAGCTTAACCACAAATGCTGTTATTTTTTTCTTTAAATGTTTGACAATGCACACTGGCATAAACCAGTCTGCGTTAGTCAAGGCCTGCTGTTTGTTTATCCGATTTGAATTAATGCACATAAAGAGGTGTTCTTTCATCAGGGAGAGTTGCATGAGCTTGACAGTGTAGCACAGGTGCATCTTATGCATCTTATGAATAGACCTCTTAGTATGTTCAGACTTGATATGTCTGGCATGTGTTACTGTTTAGCTAAGAGTAGAGATTAGTTTTCACGCTCATCCTGCATTAGTCCCAGCTGCGTCCAGCTATGCATGTAGTTCTGCGTCTCATCTGTGCAGAACTGAATCGATCATTAGCAAGAAGGGGGATGCATTGAAGACGTTTACCTGAAAAGATGTTTCTGCTGGAGATTTTGAATTCGAATAGAACTTATAAACAGTTAGTAAGTTTATTTTTGCTTATTCCTTTCCCAATGTCTCTCTGTTAATGGTTCCAGAAGACAGGTCTGTGGTTTGCCCAAGAGAGAGACAAAGCCAGAGAGAGATGCTTAAAGAATACATTAAAGATTCAGCAGTAATTGCTGCGTGTGATGGTGTCTGTTGCCGCTGTTTGTGGATGGATGTCTGCAGTAATTAAAAGAGAGTGTGAGAAGGGTTATGTGTTCAGGCTTTTTTGTGGGGGGCATCATTACAAAATCATTACTACAAATATTTGGGGTGAAAGAGTGTTTTGTGGGTGCAGAGGAGAATCACCCACAGTGCTTTGCCCGTAGCTCCCACCACATGACCTTCCCTGGGTCTTATTGTCATCTGTGCCTCCTCCATTTTAATGAGCTCTATTAACCAGTCCTTTATTTATTTATTTATTTGGGAGCGGCCTTGTCCCTGAAGGTAGTCGTGTTCTCATGGACAGGTCGTTAGCATTGTTACTCTTTGCGTACCTTATGCCAGTAACCATCGGTCGATTGCCATTTGTTATCAAAAATTACCCAATGAATACATCACTAACCAATAAAATGTACAGTAAACCCTTCTGCCATTTAAATTCATGAAGTTGAGAGCGAGATCGGTCTGAATAGACCAGCCTGTAGTATTTGTGCAACATTGAACGCGTTTGATGTTCACTGAGTATGGTTCGGGTTTGTGTTGTGGGGTAAAAATCAGAAGGGTGTCCTGCGTTGACGCTTCTGACCTGCAACCATTTTGAATTTTGAGGCAGATAATGGTGCTCAGATACACTCAGGGACCAGACCTTATGAATATGGAGTTTGGAGTTTTATGTTTATTTGTGTGTAAAGGTGTAGGTTGAAACCTGTTTGAAGGTTGTTGTTGCTGCAGGAGGTGAAAGTAGTCTTTATTTTGAACTTGAGAGTGTGCACCAGTGTGGTAATTACCTCCTCATGGTGGCCAGGGGTGACCCCTATCTGTACAGTAAAACTGATCCACAGCCAAGAGAGTGTGCGTGTGTTTAAACGTGAGCTCCAAAGTCCAAACTCCATGCCAACCCAATGTTAACTCTACAGGACCTATGAGCAGGCACACCTAGCGCTAAGCCCTGCGTCCAGACTGAAGATCACGTAGCTAGTAAGTAGGTCAGTGTATGAGATTCCACAGGGTAGGAATGAGACCACTCTTGGTGTTGAAACACTGCAGGCTGTGTAAGTGTGCAGCTCTTGGGTGTGTTGCTAGGCCTTAGCTGCCTGTATGTCTCATTATGGGCCCTGCTGGAGGAGACACCAGCCACGAAGACTAGAGCCTGCAGGGCTATTTATAGAGCGCTCTTAAGGGGCCCATAATCACCCAGAAGAGAGAGAGAGAACAAGAGGAACAAAGAGTAGAAGCAGAGGGGCGTACTTTTTTGGGAAATAATCCTAAAAAATTATATTTCAAGAGTCTCGTTAAAAGAATTGTACCCAAGCATATAAAATGACAATTTTATGACCAAACAGAAGCCTCTCTAGTTGCCTTCCTCACAGCAAACCAGACATGACTGTTGGGCAAATGTTGTGTCACATGATTAATATTCTTGAGCCAAACTGATACATTTTATGTCTCTTCAATTTTTCAGATCGATTCTATGCCCTTGGGTAGAAGAAAAACACAGCCTAAAATACACATGAACTTGTTCCTGCTTAATAGAAATATTAATGGATCAGCAGTCCTTTGGTGTGCAATCACCAAATGCAATGTCAGGCTACATGGACTTTAATAGAGGAATCCTGTCGCTCTGTCCAACTGTCTCCATGAGAGACGGTTTGTTTGTTTTACTGCCTCCTCAAGCAAGGAGGACGGCTGCTCTTAAAGAGCTAGTCTGGCTTTGAGGCTTGGCAGAACCTCTTTATGTCCTTACTTCTTGGTACTATGTGCACACTAACACAGCACCAAATACAGTCTGAGCGCTTCAGGTTAATCATCTGCTGTTTGACTAATACACGAGCCAACACCTGCTACGTAAACAGAGCGCAAGCGTGGCCACATGTCTCTCGTGCTACTGTGTTTGATAATAATAATTTGGGAATTGGGAAGGTTTTAGCTAAACCTTTCTAGATTTGTCTGTTTTTAAGTGGAAGAGACGCTTGGGTTATTGCATTACTGTCGCACTTGAAAACTTAAAGGGATACTTCACCCAAAAAATTAAAATTCTGTCATCATTTACTCACCCTCATGTTGTTCCAAACCAGTATGTGTCTTTTTCTTCTGTAAAACAGAAAAGACGATATTTCAAAAGAACATTGAGGTCCAAAACACGGAACCCCATTGAGACAAAGAAATTCTTGCAGGTTTGTACCAAAATGAGAGTGAGTAAATGATGACCATTTAAATTTTTGGGTCAGTTATCCCTCTGTGGGATAGTTGTTATCCTAAAATACCTGTGTCATTACTGTATTCCGTTTTTTTTATTCAGGCAGCTAGCTGTATGTAAACATGTTTATAACATCGAACTCACTCATTTTTGTATTTAAAGTGTTGTTCTGCGCCCGTTATAGCACCCCTTGTGGCAGTGCTGAGAATGCAGTGTGCATTCATGCAGTTTTACGCTATTTCAGAACAATACATGAAATCAAGCTTGCTTAGCTAGAAGCGTCCATGTTCAAATACTTTAGTAGACTATGTTTTAGACCTAAGTTTCAAAAGATGCCTGCCTCGTCAACTGTTTGGAGGATCAGTTTTAGAGGCAGTGTGAAAGAAAAATGTCAGTGGGAGTTTATTATGAAGAGGGCCAAGGTGAGAGGTGAGGGGATGGAGGAGATCAGGCTGGGGTCTCTGGCTCTGTGCTGTCAGAGTGCTGAGAACCCCCCAGCGGTTCCAGCTTTGGAGTAAATACAGGCCCCGCGGACCCTCTCCCGCCCCGGGGCACACAAACCCCAGGCCTGCCCACATTCCAGCTTTATTTTCCTGGTTGCAGAATGCCTGAGGCAATCTGAGCTGGTGGGGTGTTCTTTTCTCTTTTTTTCCTTTATTTACTCATAAAATGTGTATTAGAAGAACTAAGCAAGTGTGAAGAGCCTTCGTGTAGACTAACTTTCAGTTTCATCTAGTGTTGAGCTACTCCTCCTCCTCCTCCACCCCCTCCACCCCTAGCCCCCACCTCCAGCATGCTTCCATCCATCCGAAATGAAGGCTATTTGAATGTTTCAAGCAAACATACAAAGACAGACAGACGCACACACACCCAAACACATGCTTTCTCTCTCTTTTCTCGCTCTCTCTACCTCTCTAGAGATGGGAGTCTCACAGATGGGCAGATCCCTTCTCTTTGGATCAGTGAATTTCAAAGGGCCTGTCTGGATCATTATTATGTCCTTTCCCCCAAAATTTCTCCTCTTGAGAGAGTGAGTGTATTAAGTGCGAGTCTGTATGTATCCATGCTTGCCTGTTCCTCAGCACCTGTGAACAAAACAATGGGCTTTTTATTGTTGCTTGTTCAGTGGGAGTGGTATTTATCATAATTCTTATGCAAACTTGTGTGGTTCTCTATTTGAAACTAGTAACAAGCACTCTTAAACATACTCTTTTTAGATTCTAATTAGAGTTGCCACTTTTATTTACAGAGACAGGAAATAACAAGAAGGTGATGGGAGGTGTGACCAGGAGATTACCTGATCCGTACTCAAACTTGGGTCACCACACTGTTCAGCATGTTAGAGCATGCATACAACACACCAGGCCATATCTGATCAGTCAATTTCAGGTGTCTTTGCTTAAATAATGTCTTGTTTTATTCTTGCAATTAGCAAGAGGTCAACTCTCACACCCTTAGAGCATGTGTGGACATGGTGATGGTGATGTGCGTTAGTAGTTGCACATGTTCTTGACCGCTGTGCACAGATGGTCTGGGATCTTCTGGGCCTGATTGAGCATCTCTAGTGGGAAACTGGCTCACAGAGTACTTACCGGACCCCCTTACACCCTTTTTCAGGTTCCCTCTGCATATTGTTAATGTGGCTGGAATGCTTTCTGATGCATTGGTTCATCCCATACTGGACAACTGAAAATAGATCCACACATATCCTGAGCCTCTCTGGCAAAGTAGGCATCTGATTTGTCTGATTGTGGAAAAGCCTTTGCTCTTAATCCAAAAACAAATCGAACACGCAATTTACATGGATTAAATTTGGTTATCACATTCAGTTGTGTTTGCTCTAGTTTACTTACTGTTGCAAATGCTTCTATAATCCAGATGACTTTAGCTGTAGGCCTAACATTGTAAAGTGGATATTTGGTTTGGAATCATTTTCCATGAAAAATAAAGGGTTTTTCTTCAGAGGTCATGTTGCAAAATTCAGCTCCAGATCCAGTTTAGGTGAAAAGATTTTGCCAGAAGACCTGATTAAGCAACTCGTGGTCTCTGGTGTTTTCTATCTCTCTGTCTTTCTGACTCCCTCTCTCTCTCTTTCTCCCGGAAGTCTCCAGGCAATAGAGGGACAGAGCGAGAGTTCATCCCTTTTGGAGGATTTAGAGGGCTCCCTTGTCTTTCACTTCATAAGAGACAATTGAGTCATTCATTCTTATTGTAGCTGTGCTGAGGCAAGGCAGGAGAAGGCGAGGCAAGGCTTGAGGGTTTGTTGAAGGGTGGGGGAGGCGAAGGGGAGCCCCTGCTGTTGGGGCCCCAGGACAGAGTAAGCACTCTGGGTACGTCTGAAGGCTGAGGGGGAGGGTACTGAGTTCTCCAGAGCTCCAGAGCAATTTGTCACATCAGAATAGCACTTGAGTTACGTGGAAGGGGGCCTCCTAGCTGGAGAGTTTTTAGTAGGCAGAGAAGAGGCAGGGGGAGGTCAGAGGTCATGGCCTTCTCAAACCCAAGTGGTGCGTCCGCCAGCGGGCCAGGGGTGGTGTGGGGGGTTGGGCAGTGAGGGAACACTGCTGGGACTTTGGCACTGGTCTAGGCTCAGCTTTCCTTGGCATGCTTGTAAAACCTGCAGGAGGGATTAGACCAAGGGAAAGGTCTGAAGTGGATACGCCTGTCAGAGTACGTGCACTAAGCTTTCAGCAACCACACTGGCAAGGTGTCACCTTTCACCCCATCCAAACTAAACTGCACAGCGTTGGAGAGCTGGTCCTACCTACCAGGATATTACCTAGTCCTACATGCACATATATTTAAAACTACACTTATGAATATTACATGTTATTTTTGCTTTCAACTTGAGCTGATCCTAACAGGTCCACCTGTCAACGGTAGGCTTCAGTATCCCAGCAATTGTTTGACTAGTTAGAGGTGGGTATGTTCACGTTGAGGCTAAGGTAGGAGTCCAAAAGTCCCTCCAGTCTGGACCACAGGACTGCACCCTGCTGTGAATCCACCTCTAATTAGCTCTGATTCAGTGCTATTCTGAAGACCCATGAACAGCCTTAGAACTGCAGTTTCACTTCATGGGTACTTTCTTAAATGGCAAGCCACAGAATCAGGCATTTTTTCTTCGCTTTTTTTCTGTCTTTGGCAAAGTGGAGCTTGGAATGTCCTCATAAGAAGAGTAAAATCTCAAAGGAGGTCTGGCAAGCAAACTCCACCAATAGGCTGTAAGAATGGAAAGCGTGAAGCTGTTTGATTGGATAGAGCAGGACAGAGAGTAGGAGCTGAAAGGTTGACCCTGATTGGCCGGATCTGGTAAGACATGGGAATGAATTTGATTCTGATTTGTGACTCACTTGGGCCAAGTTTTTTCAGTGGATTTGGAGCCTAGTGGTTGATGTCCTGGCAGCATCGGCGGCCAAGTTACAAGGCCGACTGACTTGTCAGAAGTTTCCTTTGGGGATCTGATGAAGTATAGCACAGCATGCATTAGGCCTAAAAAAGAGCACCATTTTTTTTTATGTAGAGTGTACTCTAAATTCATTTTTCATGTTTTGGGCCCAAGACTGCATCCAAAATTGCGCCAAGGTTAAGAAATTGAGCCCCAGCTGGTGTGTCTACCCCACCTTTCTTTCTGTCTTTGTTTTTTTTTTCTGTCCTTCTTCATTTCTTTGTTTCTTTCCTTCTTTCTTTCTCATTCAACTTAAATGTTGCTTCCTTAAGTGTTTTGGCATCAGCCAAGCCCACATGCAAATCCACTCAACTCTCCTAGTTTAGTAACATAGATGGTTTGAATGCTTATTTGAATTTATTTTGTCATTGAACAGAGCAGCGGTTTCCAATGATCACTTTTTACCTCAGTGTATGTTGCTTACCAGGTTTCCCATAATAACAGCAATCAGGGCCCAGTTAACCCCTGACCTGTGTAATTCAGCTAATACAACAGCCACACTTCAAGTGTTAGGAATGTGTGGACCCTCATGCTTTTCCTGATGAGACACCCATGACTCTCACGTTCACGATCAGCCGGTTGTCTCTAAGCCTCTATGGAAACAGGTTAAAAGTTCAGGGGTCAAGTTCATTTGCTGTGGGCTAATGGACTTAGGACATTAGGCACACCGGTTTTGGGACAGTAGCAGCAGGTTTGTAATGGGCCCCAGCATGTGATCTCTAAATGAGAGGTCACTCAGGCCCACAGGGTACATGTAAAGGGGTGGTCTGCTAAGCAGATCCTGCAGGCAATGGGTGAGGACAGAAACATGACCTCAGAGCCTGTGTCCATCAGGGTTCAGGGCTGGGAATTAGAATGGTGATATTAGAGACAGAAGAAAGATGGAATGATATGCTAACTTCCTGTCACCGAGTGAACTGAATAGGAAGCCCAGACTTTTACCTACGAATGCAGTAGATTTTGGGCATATGCCTATTACAAACCATATGTTCAAAATCTGTTTTCATATTGAGCTTTCAAAAAATGATTTGATTTTACAGTTTAAATTAAGAGTTTGAAAATGTCATGGAGCTCTTCATGGTGATTATGGTGGTTATTTTCATCTGTTGGCTGTAAGAGTTCTTGAAAGGGCTGTTTGCCTGTGTACACCTCTGATAAAGTCCAGGTCAATCATTCATGGGGACAGTCGCTGCAGTGACTCAATGCCACACCCTTATTATGTGTACTGGGAAAAATGCTAAAGTCCACCTGGAATTCCAGAGGCCAATAAAACATTTGTGCATGATTAATACAGTGTGTGGTTCAAAATGTACGACAAGCACGAAGGGTAAATTAATCTTAACACCAGTAGTTTCAGTTTTCAAGAAGTTTCACCTCACGCATCATTCGACCTTGGATCTTTTTGACATGATTTCTTTTTTGTTTACTTTTACTTTTTATGTCACACTTTTTTATTTTTATTTTATTTTTTTTAGATATTTTAGCTCTTATGTTGTGTTTCCCTTTGTTTTCTGCATTGTTAACCATGTTTTTCTTTTGTTTTTCTCCATTTTTTTCTTTCTGCCATCCAGTATCTACAGATGAAATGGCCCCTGCTAGATGTTCAAGCAGGAAGTCTTCAGAGTAGACAAGCACTTAAAGATGCCAGGTCACCTTCTCCAGCACACATCGTTGTAAGTAACACCCATGAGTCATTGCATTTACAAAGCTCTTTGTTCTACAGCACAGTCCATGAAAACCAAACTACTTCCGGTATTGTTGGGTTCTTTGGGACCTTACACTCCTCTCCTAATCCACAGCTGTCAATTGGTCTAGTGACCTATAAAAACCGTAGACCAGATTGTGTTGGAATATTATATATCACATGGGTGCTTGTTTTGTAATGCGCTTGTCTATAATATGGCTTCTTCGTGAAAACAAGAGGGTGAGATTTCAGTGTAGCTCAACAGTTTTTTTTCCCTTCGAATGGCAGAGGGCAAGACTGTCTTTTTACAGTGGAGACGGATAATTAACGCCCATGCTAAGCTTGGTTCAGGCAATGAGTGTCTGGAGTAGAGATGCTATGTTTATTTTGCAGTTTTATACGCTGGATTCGTGAGTGCTGTTGTCCATGTGTTTAACTCTAAATTTATCACTCTTTTAAAATCTACAGACGATAAGGCCTTCAAGTTTAGCCACACGGCTGGGCGAAAATAAAGTTAAATCATCACATTATTGATTTCTTTCCTTGGACAATAGACCAAATTTGATTTTGGTCTTTCCATTGTGGTGCAGGAGTTTGGGGGCTTCATTGCGTTTCCATAGTTACTGGAAGCAACAGAGTGCTTCCAAGGTCGTGTTTAGGAATACAAGAGAATAATCCATTGAATCCAGGTTAATATTTTGTCAGAGAGATAAACACATTTTGAACATACAGGACTATATTTTATTAGTTGTTCTTACTTAAAATAGGTGTGGGTTGTTTGCTTGGTTGGTTTGTTGTTTACCGTGTTATTGTAGTATAATGAGATTATACATTCCCAGTTACCTTTAAAGAGTCTGCAGAGTTTAAAATGGGAGTTTTTTAATATGTGCCTATTGTTTTTTTGATACCACGTGTGTGAGATTGTACTCCTAAAAGTTGACAAAATAACTTTTTAGCACATTTATGCAGTCTTTCTCTTCTGGACCAAAAGTAGAAAATAGAAAATCATGGTTGGCTGTGACATTGACTGAAAACTATTTGCTGTTTAATGTTTTGTGTTTGTGTTTTTGGTCACACTTTATTTTAAGGTCCAATTCTCGCTATTAACAAACCATTAACTACGACTTTTGCCTCAATAAACTACTAATTTGCTGCTTATTAATAGATAGAAAGGTAGTTGTTAAGTGTAGAATTAGGGATGTAGAATATGGTCATGCAGAATATGTGCTTTATAAGTAATAACAAACAGCCAACATGTTATTAATAGGCATGCTAATAAGCAACTAGGTTGGTAAGATTTTTAAAGGTTTTGAAAAAATTCTCATTCTCACCAAGGCTGCATTTAAAATCTGATCAAAAACACAGTAAATACAGTACTATTGTAAAATATTACAATTTAAAATAACAGTTTTTGTAATTGTAAAGCAAAGCTTTCGAGTAGTGGTGTATATTTATATACGCCACTTCAGTTGTAAGTATTATTAAAGTATTATTAAGTATTAAATAATTCCTAGACTACCTGATGAATGCAATGGCAACTCTACAACTGCTTCTACTGAACTGGTAGTAAACTATTTTTATATTTAAACATAGGGTAGCCATCCCATGTGCTTTTTTTAAAGAGAACGAGAAAAATGATTGTCCTCCCTCTCTGAATCATTAAATGTGTGGGAGGTAGTTAAGAACAGGCTCAGGTAAATACTGCACTTGAGTTTTATCCCTCTGACTCATGAGGCTGTAAATGCTTATCAGCACAGAGCAGTTTTCTCTATTGCCTTTTAAAACAGCTCTAAAGACCTACAGCGAGAGAGCAAGATGAATATTATGCTCTATATGGCATGTTTAGCTATTTAGCATTTAAGGTCGTTTATTTATTTAGTTCATTCATGCAGTTCGTATCTGTTTGATCAAGACCTAACATGGTATTTTGGATTATTTCTACACCCTTCCGTCTTTCTCTCTCTCTCTCGCTCTTGCATTCTACTCTTTCTCTCTACCTCTTGTGCTGACGTGTGTTTGATTTGATGTTTCCTTGGTTTGCATCATGCCGTTGGTGAATCTATCTGGAGACAGTTGGGATTGTCAGGGATAGATAACTGTGGAATGCCCTGAGCTCTGTATTTTTTTTTTTGACTCGAGTTGGTCTATATGCTGCCGTACGTGAAGGCCTTATCAATAAATTGTACCGTAAACAGTAGTTTCTCTTCTCTGTCGAATTGGAAGAACACCTGCCCACCTTGACCCATGGCTCTGAAGACGCCTGTCTGCCATGGGCTGATAAGAGAGCGCTGATGGGTGTGAGATAAGGAACATAAGCCGAAGTTCAAGTGACCCAACAATCACCAATGAGAGAGATACAAATGCACAGGTGGACAGCGGGAGAGAGGAGGTGATACTGTAAAAGGGCAGTGTGACAATGAAGTGAGACCAATGAACGAGACAGAGAGAGAGACAACAAACAAGTCTAAAAAGTGTATATACAGCTAAAAAAGAATGAAGTAGCATACGTGAGGCAGATGCTTGACATAAGTTGCATTCACACAGCATTAGAATACAGTTGTCAGTCCTATTTTAGAGTGCTAAATATGGCTATTTTCGTACACAGTTCTGTTATAAACTGCATTTTATAACTGAAGTGACTTTTTAAAATTTTTATGGCTATCATGAGAATAGAAAAAGGGCATGAGATTATTTGTTTATATAGAAAATATTCAAGTCGCCACTCATATGAATAGCACAGTTTGAGAGTCTTCTGTATATGCATGCCAGTTTTCATTAAAATATTATTTTAAAAAGTATTAAATGTATTATATTACATATTGTTTTAAATTAAAAGTTGTTTTAAAAGAAAAAAATCACAGTTGTGTGAGAAAAAGTTTTTTTTTTTTCTTTTTAAATTTACTCTGAGGTGGAATCCAACCACTAGTTAATAAGTATGCTGTCAGTCATAAGCACTAAATGTGTGACCGTGGTCATAGAAACAGTCCACGCATTCTTTTTTTGTTACAGTCACATGTGGCCACAGAGGTGCTACTCCACGCTGCTCTATGAATAGAGCACAGGAAGTGACCCTCTCGTTTCTGTCCACGCCCATAGAAGGCAGTGCCAGGATGTTTGAAGTACTCAAGAGCCCCGCAGGCTTTTCAAAGCCTGTTAGTCCCACACAGTCAGCATACATTTACTACCTGTTCACAAGTCATAAAGAACACATCACTGCAAAGTACCGCAAGCCGTTTGTCCCACTGCCATCTCTGCTAACTTTTAATGTGATTTGTAAAGCCTTTTCTTTATATAGACTGTAATATAGACATGACAGTTCAGACAGGTAGACTGCAAAACATATGTGCTATGTATTTGGCATCGGACGGAGCCTGAACTCAAGGATGGTATGAGCGGGGGATCATGCGATTGCAGTTCCAGTGGGAAGGAGTTGGAAACAACGGAACGATAGATTTCCCCACATCTGTGACACATTGGCCATTCGTTCCGGGATCAGTTTCCTGTTCTCGTTCACTTTCTTGACTTGTATGCACAGCTGTCCGTCAGTGCTTCCCTATGTAGTGTTTCTTGGTGTAGGCCATGTACTAGACTGGTATAGCCAGATGTTTGACTCGCAGCATAAAGTCTGGTCATTTGCAGCTTTTTATTGTGGTTAAGAACTGTCTACTTACACAGGAAATGACCATTTGATTGATATGTTGTTGTGGAAACATTGTGACAATAATTTCAGCTTTTTCCTAAATTAATAAGTACTGATTTATTCACAGCTAGAAAACTAAGAGGAAAATAAAACAAAATAAAATAATTATTATTGTTATTATTATTATTATTATTATTATTATTATTTTCCCAGATTAAGCACACTAGTTGACTTGAGTCTGCACTCTGCGGTAACCATACCCAGGTTAAAGCTAGTGCAGTCTTTGTTAGTGAATATTGTTTCAAATTATTTTATCCAACTCATTTTATTCAAATAAAATCAGTGAAATAAAATTTCATCGTTTTCATTGTTCGTATTTTAATGCTACTCTTTAAAATAATGCTAAGGCAAAAGGATACACTCACACACACAACCTCATGCAGGCGCACTACACACTGTCTAATACACACACACACACACACACACACACACACACACACATTGTCCTCTTGCTCCGAGTCTTGTTGAGACTGGACAATGTCTCCATTGTTTTCTGGGCTTTCACAGGCAGCAGGGGACGGCTGGAGTGTTAACTATTTCCCCACGAGGCCCCACAGCAGTGTGCATATGCGTACAAGCACTATGTGCAAGTGAACCAGCAGCAGGAAAACGCGGGAACAGTGAGAACGTAGGGAGAGGAGGAAGAATAGAATGGGTGGAGCTTGGAAAAATAGCTGGAGGAGTCCTGGTCTGTTTCTGTATGGTAATTAGTATTTAGGAAGTGATGGAATGTGTTGCGTTTTGACAGAGCGGGACCTCCCACCTGATGAGGGCATGATTGCTGTTTGCTGTCACAACACGAGTCTGTCTGGTAGCTGGAGTTCAAACTGTTCTTAAAGTTGAGTATTGATATTACCGTTAAAAATAAAGAGTAGTAAACTAAATGAATCACACAGATAAAGCATGCAGGGCATTTTCCCAGACTCCAGCTGAGTAGGAGTAGCGTCTCAAGCTAGCACGGGGCCTGTAGTTTTTGCTGGGTAATTTGCTGCCTTTTTTTCGGACTGAATGGTGGTGCACCTGGACTGGCTTGACAATGCCTGGGAGGGCCAGAGGCATGCTGGGAAACCCCAGCCCCCTCGCTGTTAATGAGGACCCCAGTGTCACAACCACAAGACACTGAACCAACTGTCTTTTTTCTTCTCTCCTTCCCTTTCTACTAACTGTTTCTCACTTTTCTCGCTCCCTCATTCTCCGTAGGGCCTCCTCCTTTTCCTTCCCGTCTTTTTTGGTGCTGTATGGTGCATAGTGATGTAACCCCGGCCTGTTGTATGTAACTGTAACCGGAGTTGTGCCGCTTCTGACAGGACCATGTGAAACAAGGAGATGTCACTTGTCCTGAGACCTTTGGCCGAAGCTTGGAGAACATCTCAGCGTGTGCTCTTATGTAGTGCATGAAAGGCCTCCCTGGAGCATTTCCTTAACCAAGCTCAAGGAATGTCAACAAACTCTTTTACGAGGGACCTGGTGTCAAGGTCATCAGCCCTTCAGCCTTTTATATTGTTATGTAACCTTGTGAGTTCAGGACACTCACAACTCTTTTTGTGTTCCAATTAACAGGACCATTTGCAGGGCAGTGTATGAGATCTCTTTAATATCTCTCAAATAATTGTTTCTCCTAGACAGCAGTGAGATTAAATGGCGTCTTTAAATCTCCTCATATTTGTTCTTCAGTTTGAATCCTGAGATTTTCCCTTTAGTCTCCTTTAGAGTTTCAGAAGTGATCTTAACATGCTGTTAATCATATTTGCAAGTGTCCGATTTGCTCAGATTATCTAATTTTTATATTAAATAGTTATTAAAATTCTGTTCTTTTTGATGATATAGTAAGAGGCCAAATGATTTTTATCTAAATAAATTAACAATAAATCTAAAAAGCAGTAAACAATAAGTCTTATGCATACCAACAGTGTGATATACAGTATGAATAATTTTATGAAGATTTAGCAGAGTTAGTAAATTCTATAATATTGGCAAAATGTGCACTATAATATGGCATATTGTGCATAAATTTGTTTCTGCTGTCTTAAGGCATTTTAGTAGAAATGTTTGAGATGCAATACTATTCAAAAGTTTGGGGTCAGTAAGAACTTTTTTTTTTTTTTTTTAAGAAATTAGTATTTTTATTCAGCAAGGATGCATTAAATGTATCAAAAATGAATGTAAAGATGTCTATAATATTACAAAAGACTTATATTTCGAGTAAATTCCATTTTTTTGAAAGTTATATTCATCAAAAAATTCTGAAAAAAATGTATCACAGTTTCCACAAAAATATTGATTTCATTGATAATAACAAGAAATGTTTCGTGAGCACCACATCAGCGTATAAGAATGATTTCTGAAGGATTGTGTGACACTGAAGAGTTAATAATGGTTGCTGAAAATTCAGCTTTGCCTTCACATGAATAAATTACATTTTAAATCGTAATAATATTTCAGAATACTACTGTTTTATACTTTAGTGAGCATAAGAGATTTCTTTGAAAACATTAAACAAGTCTTACAGACTCCAAACATTTGAACGGAAGTGTATTTGAAACGAGCATTGACAATGCCATTAAGTCTCTTGAGTTATGAAAGAGCAACATTTGAACAATAGATTTTTTCCTCTGTGAAAAATTTAAGCCATTGCTAGTCTTTCTTTTTCTCAGATGACATGGTGCAACAGGAACGTGGTGTACAAAGCCTCAATGCCTAAAGCCACATCAGTACTCTTTTTGTCAGTCAGTTGATGTAGACACACTGCCAACATGCTAACAATGTAATCACAGTAAACAAACATGCACTTGCGTATTCTGCGTGTGTTGTATGTTGTATGCGAGATATGTTTGGGCTTGTACCTGGCAGCGGCCTGACACTGCAGTCAGAAAGGAAACAGACAGGGAAGGAGAGGGGTGGCACACACAGCTAGACATTTTTGTGGTTTTAAAAGTCATGCCTTTTGCCTTCATGCCCTGGTTGAGTGATGAGTGTACCATGTTCTCAATTTGTGACACGGGACGTCCGTCTTTGCCTTGCAGGGGCCCTTCTGCTTGGAATTCCCCGGACAGACTGATCTGAGTCTTCACCAATTACAGTTGGTGAGAATCCTGAATTCCAAGTTTCTTGCAGCTGG
>JAFVLL020010746.1:0-19206 GCA_021397915.2 Tor tambroides
ATTCAGGTCAGCCACACACACTCACTCACATACAAATAAATGTGACTGCCCTCCGGCAAACACATATTTGAGGAAAAATAAAACTCACCAGGAAATCATTCCACTAAAACTGGTGCTGGTTAATAAAAATGCATAAACATAACTGCGATTGTGTCGTAAACATTTGGTGACATACTGAATACTAAGAGGAGCATAGCAGAATGTACATATTCACACAAACAAAGCTATATAAAAGAAAAATATTCATCTTTTTGGTCTGTAAAAATCTAAATGACAGCCTCATTTATCATTCAAACAATAAAGTTTAAAAAAGCATAAAGTCAGATCCCAGCCAGTTGGTGGCCAGCAGTATGATCCAGTGGATAACTGTTTTATCTGTGCTGGTCTATGAGGCAGGTGTGTGTGTGTGTGTGTGCATGTGTGTGTGTGCATGTGTGTGTGTGTGTGTGTGTGTGTGTGTGTGTGTGTGTGTGTGTGTGTGTGTGTGTGTGTGTGTGGCATGGCTGATTAACTGCAGAGTAGACCAGTACTGACCTCTGTTCCCTGTGTCCAAGCTCACCTTTGATACAACACCTAGCATGAGATGGGGAAGTTGGCCGTGCCTCAGATAAGAAGGATTGCTTTTATGATACATTGCTCCAGAAGGAAGGAGTCTACCCTCGCCCTCAAAAGACCATTCTAGTGTAGAATAGTAAAAACTGTTGTATGTATGTATCAGACTGAATAAATAAATGCTTGTTCCAATGATTAGACTTGATGCAGTGAAATAGAAATTCAACAAAATCAAACAAATCAAAAAGACTGAAACAAATCAAGATCTGTTCTATCAAATCAACAGCAGCAAAATAAATGTGCAGAAGGTTTTTGTTTGTGACTTTTTGAAACATTTATGATTACTTGGACTACACCAATATAGAATTTCTGGCCAATACCAATAAGACGATAATTATTTTCATGGTATTGCCAATAACAGGCCAATTTAACTAATTCTAAAAAACTAAAATAGATCATTTGTATGCAAGTAGATTTGATGAATTAATGTACATCATGAGAAATGTAGGGTTATTTTTCCTTTTGAAATACGCTATAGATGCGTTAACATGTAATTTAATATTTTACATGTTTAAAAAATTTAATTTATTCCTGTGATGGCAATTATGATGACATTTCTCCAGTGTCAAATTGTTCTACAGAAATCATCATAATATATTGCTTTGGTGCTTAAGAAACATTTATTATCAATTTTAAAAAACAGTTGTGCTGCTTAATATTTTTGTGGAAACTGTGTTTTTTCAGTATTGTTTGATGAATAGCAAGTTCAAAAAGAACAGCATTTATTTGAAATAGAAATCCTTTGTAACATTATAAATGTCTTTAATGTCACTTTTGATCAGTCTAATGTATCCTTTCTGAATAAAGCTTTAATTTTTTTACCAAAAAAAAAAACTTGAGGACCTCAATAATTTCCATATTCTATCATTTTCAAAGGCCTAAATTTCCCTTATATTTCCAGGTTTTAATGACTGTGGCACCCTGTAGACCCATGTCTAAATCAAACAATCTATCCAAGTTTCACATCACTCCAGGACTGAATTATGAAGCACAGTCCCAACTGATGAATCACTGTTGCTGGGTCAGTGCCGTCCCAGGGTTCACTGACCATCCCTCAGAATAGAGGGAGAAATCGATGGTGTCCTCTGTTGGCCGAGGGTAAGTGGGTCATACATCAGGGGTCTCGGGTTCAGCGAGCTGCTTAGCAAGTGGCGATCAGACAGGCGGTCACAGCGCAGCTAGGCGGACAGTGACAGACTCCACCAAGGAAATGCCCTTGCTATGGCTCACTCGATACGTGACCCTGTCCAGCAAAACACACACAAAGGGCCTTCATGTCCCATTTAATGCCCTGTTATAGCCTGAACTCAGCTTAAATGGACTAAATGGTAACAAAATGACCCCTCAAACACACTGATTTCCTCAAAGCGTGTTTTTCCTCAACTTAATAGTGCTTTTTCGTGTTAATTTGAACTCCTTCTTTACTTCACCAACGGGGACCGGCAGGTCACGAGCATTATCAGTATTGGGCTTTCATTTTCTTTTGGTGTTTTGTTTTTGTTCTCAAAAGTCCTCCAAGCTAAAGAAGATGATGACGGAGCCCAGGCTACAAGGCCAGCTAACCGGTCTAAACCGGTTCTGACATTGGAGGGGGTGCAGCTGGTGGAGAGAAAAGTAGCGTTGTTTTCGCCTTTAGCGAAAAGGAACCTGGAAGCATTTGAGGAACCGGCTGCAGGTACAGTGTAAGAGAGAGAGAGAGAGAAATCAAGTAAGAGAGGCAGAAAAGCAGACTGAAAATGAGGGGGACGAAAAAAGACAAGCAGACAACATGACTGACGAGAGAGAGAGTGGAGGGTGAGAGGAATTGTAAAGGCTAGAGTGAGAGCGGGGTATGACACTGTCTCATCAAACAGCTGGACCTCGGCCAAGTTCATCTGTTAATGGACAACCACCATAGGGCCCCAGCACTCCCCCTTCAACCAGCACCTCCCTCACCCCCTCAAACTCTCGCCGCTCGCTCTTTCTCCGAAAAAGAAACAGACGTAGATTATTCTAAAGCCTTTCTCTTTTTGTTGGCGATAAACAAAGTACTTCAGGTTCAGGGCTCACCCTGGGACTCTGACAAAGCAATCTATCATCCAGTCTGGCTCAGCCAGTTTGACCACACTGAGCCCAAGGAGGCTAATGGACCCACTGGACAATTTTGTCTTTGTGTGGATGCCCCCTCCACTCTGCCACCCCCGTTCCAATGTCCCCTCACAGGCACAGATGTGCTTGACCAGGCCCTCTACGACCTGGATCCATTCCTTCCTCGGTTTAATCACATACAGTGGGGTCCAAAAAGTGAACATGCTTCTATTTGCATTTTTGTAATGTAATAAAATATTTTTAATTGCAAATTATATTATCAGCTGGCAATTTGAGTGAAAAATTGAATTAAAAAAATGAGCATGAATTTCAAAATTGTTTTAGTTTTAGCACTCAAGCTGCATGTACTCACATGCTTACGTCGAATCGTATGATTATGTTCTCCAGAATTATCCAAAAAGCATCTTTGTGTTCTAATGGAAGTAAGAACATCTGATTGAATGGATCAATAAGACAAATCTGCTTATTTAATAGTGCAGAATCTTCACATTTCTTCATCATTTTAAATCATAACTTTAGAATTTTCAGAATCCAAAAACATAATTTATTCCCAGGTTTAAATTAGATTTTGTATAGCAGATTTTCAATGTGGACACTGTGTGTAACTTTACTACAGAGAAATATTGAAATACGCAATATGAGATGAAAAGAAGAATTAGGGAAGAAAATGAGAGTTGTGTGAGAGATACAGAAGGGAGAGAAGAGATAAAAAGAACGGTTAGCATTAGCCTCAGACGTGTCGAGACACATACGGCTTCTGGATTTTCCCTGGAATGACATGCAACGGAGAGAATGAAACTCAAGAAAGGGAAAAGTATAAATGAACAAGGGTGGGAGAGGGAGAGAAAGTGCAGGAGAAAGGGGAAAAAAGAAGTGGACTTAAGAGTATTTTAGTCCTTGCTTGTGGGGATTTTCAAACAGAGGGCAATTTTACTGCAGTTTTTGTCTCGCAATCAAAGACAGCATTATATATTCTTTTCATACCTTTCCTCAGTTAGGTATTACATTTATCATATTGTCCAATATTCTTCTCAGTTGATAAATAATGTGGTATATAAGACACGTCACCCATACAGTTATAAACCTCAGAAAGTTCATCCCCCTCTTTTTGGGATATATTTGATGAAAAAAATGCAATTCTGTTGCCAAATACTGGGATTATTTCAATAATAAATGTAAAACAAAGAACCAAAAATTGTGGCAACATATTTCATTAACTTCTTAATGTTTATAATTTGTATCTTTATCTACATTATCTTATGAACAACCAGTCAGAAACTACAGTGACTTAGGTCTCATGAGCCACAGAATGGTTCATGAAATTGGACATGCTGAAATAAATGACTTGCAGATCAGTAAACAAGTCAAATTAAATTAGAAACTGCTGCAACTGACATATAAAAATTTTGTGATTTACTAAAAAAAGAACTGACTCATAAGTGTCATTTGCTTGGGAATCAGACGTCACTGGTTGCGCAGTGTGTTTTTGATTCACTAAAAAGAACTGGCACATAGGAGTCATAGGCTTGGAAACTGGACTTCGCTGTTTGCACTGTATTTTTAGCACTGAATAACAATGCAGAAAACATCTTTTTACAAAGAAAAAATGTATTTATTTTAGCATAGTATTCCATCTGCATCAATGGAAGAATATACATGTGAGAACTGTTAACAGATTTGAACATCATGAACGTCAAGTGTTTATTTCTAAAAAATGGAAACAGTTCTGACTTCCAACACTTGGTTCTCAGCTATATTCCATAGTAAACACATAGTCCTCACTTTTCTTCCTTTACAGCAGAGACTATGTCACCTAATTAATATTTATTATCCCAGCTGATAAAGTTTATATTATGTCTCCTCCCACTTTTCAGATCGTTCCATTTCTGCTGACAACTGATACAAGGATTAAGGCAGACACAACATGAGCAGGTCGTCTATATATCATGCATGGTCCAAATACACAGGTAAAGCCCCACTGTGTGTTTATGCATGCATGCGTGTGTGTGTCTGTGTGTGTGTCGTATGAGCTCAGGCAACAGACTAGAGACAGCAGCACCCATCAGGGATAGGTTCCTGTTCAGAGCACAAACAGACACGGTTCACAACCCCCACTGTGAAACAAACAGTCCAGAGCCTCTGCCAGGATCTCATCTCACACTTACACACACACACACACACACACAAGCGAATGTATGCGCCACACAACAGATCACACAAGCTGACTCCAAGCAGTCCAGAGCAAGACGTCTCAATCAAACAACAAACATAATTCCCAAAGGATGACAATACACTCTCTGCTGTACAGGTGCAAAGACATGGTGACAAAGTGAGAAAGGAGCTTAAAGCTGAATTGAAGACGGAATTAGACACAGATGGCCGAAGAGAAGACCTCAGGATGGAGAGATTGATAAAGTATTTACTCTTTAAGTCTGCTAATCAAGGAGAAAAGAGAACTAATCAACCCGTATTACAGAGATCAGACACGCCGCCCGGGATAGAGTCAAACGGACAGCCTGCGCTCTTCCCCTAAACATGCACAGCCGTTTCGTTCTTTCTTTACCCATTTTGAGACGATAAATTATCCATTAGATTTCATCATATCTTACTAAGGCAATTACATCAAGAAAATGATAGCGCGTGTGGAATCAATTATGCATGCCCTTGGCCGGAGACCAGAGGCTGGGAAGTCGGAAAGGGCAGATCCACTCCACACATGCACACAAACACACACACACGCATGCATGCAAAGAAACCCATACTACACCACGCTACACACACACACACACACAAATAAAAAAAGACCCTGGATCTCACAGATGTGCCCCATCAGTTCATCTTACTGCCTAAAAAGTTCATGCACTTAATAATTTATTTGTGTTCTGGATACGGTTTCCCAGCTGAATATTAACAACTTTGAAGCGTGCTCACAGCCAGGGTAGGGCTAAAGGAGTCCGGAGGAAACAGTGCCTGCCGAGTCCCACCGGCCCGAGTCTATTCTCCTTCCCCTCCAACCCTTTCCCCCCCTCCTCTCCTGAAACCGGCGCGTCCGTCCGAGGAGTGAACCGTGCAGCCGTGCGCAACTTACTTTTTTTCTGATTAAGAATTCTTTTTCATCGGAATGTAGGTTTCAGCGCTCCCTCAAAGCACTTTTGGCAAAAACAGGCAAGGAGAGAAAGGAGAAAAAAAGCAATATGCAAAATATGGAGAGAAAAAAAACATTTACCTTTGGGGGTTTTGTTTGTGTTTTATTTTTAGTTTATTATTATTATTATTAAAATATCATTTTATTATTTCATTATTATTTCATTATTAAAATATTTTATTATTTAATTTAATTTCTTAGTTCATTTCAGCTCTCTATCTGATTGCTCATTATAATGCATGCATGAATTTATTTGATTGATATTTTTTGTCCACATGCCCACTCTCAGTCTCTTTCTGGTTCAATTACATATGACAGTCTCTCTTTGGGAAATGCATACACTGATACATGGCGAGATGTGTGTGTGTGTGTGTGTGTGTCTCTACGTGTGCATTTCCATATGGGTTCCGACTGTATGAACGCATGTTTGAGATCTGGAACCATTACAGCCACATGTCCACATGCGGAGGGACACACGCAACGTGCTGAAAGATTTAATTAATTTCCCTCAGCATGTTAACAGAGAGCCTCACTTAGTAAGACAAATCACTCTCAGAAAATGGCACTAGCATTTGAATCCCAGCAAGGGTATGTGTGTGTGTTTGGGGGGAGGAGGTGTTCAACATCTGCTTCCTTGTTGGGAAGGGGGTTTACGGTGGGTTTGGAGCAGGGAAAAAAAATGCACAAATGTCGTCATATGCAGAAGGCAGAATCATTGTCAGTGTGTGCGTAATTTGAGTGGTTAGACGAGGCTCTCTCCACTATCTCTGCAGTGTGTTACAGTGGCGGGCTGAGCCGGGTCTGATCAGCAGTGATTAAGTGCGGCGCTGTATGCAAAGTGCGATGGCTGAGGGTGTGCGGGTATCAGAAATTAAATATGTCAAATCTCCCGGTGAACTTTCAATCTTCACATACAAAACGTTGCTTTCATTTACAACCTCCATTTCTCGCTCAAAATCCGGGATAAAAAAAAGCAAACCTCAGAAGCAATTTATACCTTTGCTTTTTTCCTTCTTTTTTTTCCACTGGACCCCCTCCCCTGTGTAAGCATGCACACACACACTTACAAACACGCGCATGCTTTCTCATACACAGCTCCCTGCAGAAGGTCTGACAGGCCATGCTGATGTGTTCAGAATGCGTATGGTAATAGGCCAATCAAAAATGCAAAACAATTGGCAATTACTGAGAAGACCTAATGGTCATTAGAATTTACAACTAGGTAATGAACTAAAGTCTGCCCACACCATGCATATTCATAAAGCAATTTAGGCTTTGAAGATTAAAGAAGTGCTTAAAATTCAAATGAGCCTGAGCAAATTATCAGTAAGATTCAGTCAGGAAGTAGCAGTGTGTGTGTGTGTGTGTGTGTGTGTGTGTGTGTGTGTGTGTGTGTGTGTGCGTCGCCAGCACATGTTTTTACGAGTAGATGTTGCACATTTTCCTTAAGTTTGTTAACAGGAAAAGTCCAGTGTGTGTGTGTGTGTGTGTGTGTGTGTGTGTGTGTTAGTGTGTATGTGAGCCCCATCGGCCTGACAGAGGCTAGTGAGGGTCTAGGTGTGAGCTTAGAGACCAATCAGCACAATAATGGCTGCTTAACAAAGCTGGCTCTCAGCTTTACTCGACTCTTCGAAATCTTTATTTGTTTCCATCTTGTTTCATACAGATCGGTTAATTCATGAAGACGAAATGCTTTTATGGCAATTGCCGGTTTACTGAGTAAATGATCATTTGAAAAGCAGTTCAATATTTGTGGTAGCAGACGTCTGAGGAGGTAGAGCTGTAACAGAGGTAATAAAAAACTAGCTTTAGTGCAGACATAATAATTTGTTTTCCATTAATTATGCAAATTACAGTGCTGATATTATATTTACAATAAAAGCGATTCAATTTAATCGAATCAAGGCTATAGGTAAGTAAATACAAATACACTGTATCAAAAGTTTTCAGCACTCATAAAATGACAATGTCTTATGAAAGACAAAAAAGAGATGATTTGGTGTCTTTATCAATGAAATTGAAGGTTGATCATTTTCTATTAGTTGTATATATAGTACAAAAAAAATGTTGTACTCTAAAAAGCCATATCGCTGAGAAATAAATTAAACTCTCTTCAATTACACCAGCAAAAGAAGGTTTTGGAGCAACACAAAAAAGCATCATTTGGAGTCTTTATCAATGAAATTAAAGGTTGATATCTGTGTCTAACTGTACACAGATCAAATATTAGAGCTCCTGTGGTCACAGGTAGGTTGAGCCTGTGTGGGCTGCAGCTGGGCTCTGGGCGGCTTCATCCCACTCAAATCTAAAAATAAAGCAATTAACTTATTGGCAGGCAGGAGGGGAAAGAGTATGACAGGCCGTCCTGCTCTAGGTGAGGGGTTGTGACCCACACGGGTCTCCAGCACAATAAAGAAGAGATTCAGAGCCCAGCCACCACTGGAACTGACAGACCAGGACATTTCTGACCATTCATACAGATCTATATACAGTACACACACATATATGTGCATAAACACACACACACAAAGCTACAGTGAGATTATTGTACTGAATATCTGGATATCTGAATACCCAGCGGACCAATATCAAACACACTAAGAAGAATCATAATAAATGTAACCAACCTAATAAATGTAGCCTATCTAATGCAACCTATTGTTAAATTAATGTTTCATTTGCTAAATTTAACATATAGTGTCTATATGACAGAAATAAACAAAAAATGTAAAATAAAAAGAAAATTAATCATTAATCTGTGAAAGATCGGAGCTCTCGTCACGCAACGCGTCTGCATACTGTCTCGGTGGCAGAGTCTAAAACCACATACACACATGCAAATACGTGCACACACACATACACAAACACTACAACCCACTAAAACTAGGCAGGCACCCAATACCAACATGAGCAAAGCAGGCAACCACCCAAATCACACACAAACACGGAGAGGGAGATACGGACGGCAGCTCCAGTTGTGGCACGCACGCTCTTGAGGACCTCACATGGGTGAGGGGTGTGGAGTGGCTTCAAGTAAAAGTGAAAGGTTTTGATGGAGATCCACCAGCCTGCAAGAGACAGCCTGTCCTGCTTAATACTGTGGTGTTTTTTTTTTACAGAACTGGATCAGAAAATGAGTATCTAACATCCTGTCTTCACCTGTGTGAGAACTCTGAGGGCACTTCCCTGAGGAAAATTTCATTGCTTAGAGATTGCTCTTTTATAGGTCAGGTGGCTTTGAGTTTTAAGTAACAACTTTAAGAGGGGGAAAAAAAGAATTTTAGGATAAACATCTGAAACAAAGTAAAGGATTTATCAGAGGTTTCATTTCAAATCCTGTAGGATAAATCAAAGTAGGCACAAATGAAACAATTTCTCACAAATGAGAAAACTAATGTGTAAAATATAAAATTACAGTTTAGATAAGTCTAGATAATTCAGATCTGGAAGAATTTGATAAGATACATTCAAGTTTATTTTAAGATCTCATTTGTTTGCAAACTTTGGTATATTGGCAACACTGAGCACACTTTGAGATATTGATAAGAACTCTTCTAAACCTCCTAAAGTTTTAAGATTCCTAAGGTCTTTTTCTGAGTAGAATAATCCGAGAAAAAGCACAAGATTGTAGCAAAAATCTTGCTCTTTTATAGTACAGTTGACTTTAGAGCTTCAAGTAACTAATTAAAACATCTGAAACAAAACTGACCTTTCCCCAGATGTTTTGCTTTAGGAGAAATTTCTTAAATTCTATGTTTTGCTTTAGGAGAAAAAACTCTAAGGGAAATAATAACAAACACAAATGAGATGAAAGCTTACATATAAAGAAGAAGATGAATGTGGATCAATTAAAATCAAATCAAACTTGTCAATCTTGGAAGAATTTCATCATTCATATTGAGATTTGGTTGCAGACTTTGGAATCTTGGCAAATCTTAGCAGTTTTTAGACATCGTTAAGAACTTTTCGAAAACTATGAGATTCCAGACATCTGAGAAGCGTGATATTACAACAAAAACTGACCTAATTAATAGCTATGTAAAAAAGGAATTTTAGGAGAAAAGGTTAGTCAAAGTTCTGAGATATTTCTCATAAAATTCTTTAAGAGAAATTAAAAACAGACACAACAGAGATAATTGTTTATATACCAACAAGAAAGATCAAATTAAGTAAATTTAAATCAAATTAAAACTATATCTCAGATAATTTTATTGATATCTCATTTGATTGCAGACTTTGATATCTTGACAAATCTAGGTATTTCTGAGGAGAAAAATCTGAGATATCAGCAAAAATAAAAATTGAATCAGCGCCGTTTGGAGCAATTGTTGAGATATTAAAGCAATCTCATTTGTGATTTTTCTCCCCTACAGGTGGGAAGTGGACCCCCTTAAGAGATTAGTAGAGACAGAATGATAGAAGGAGCGACAAAACAGACAGGAAGGGAAAAGAAAGAAAAAACACCGAGAGCTGAAGGTGTCTGTAGAGACTCAAGTCCTGCCATCTGTAACCATTAGAGCCCAGATGAATTGATCGTATTGAGCGACCCGGCTGGCGCGGGGGCATAGCTGGTCAAGGTGACCTCGTAGTAGAGTTGTGTCCGCCCGACGATACCAGTAGGGATAGAGCAAAAAGAAAGAAGACAGAAGTGAAAAAATGAACTAGCCTAGCTCTGAAGCAGTGACGAGACCATTGCATGTGTCTGACAGCGTGTGTGTGTGTGTGTAAAAGGTAAACAGAGTAGTGGAGGACACCCCTCCTGAAGCCCACCCGATGCCTCCAGCCCTGCTCCGTGCCAATTTCTCTTTGGCATTGGCCGCTGAGGGATGTCCTGCAGTACTAGTGCCAACTCACACACACACACACACACACACACACACCTCACGGCTGAAGAAAACCACAGACAAACGCACAGGCCTCTCACAGTCACACACACACATGCACGGCCTAGCAATTCTGCACCATTCCTATCTGTGTTTATAGAAGCTGTCTGTAATCCGCCGAGATTTATAAATATGCTTTGTAGTACATAAACATTTTTATGGACACGTTCCTCTAAAACATCTGACACAATTTGAGAGCTGCAATACGACAGGACCCAGTGGGTCTTCATGCGTCCACCCACATACAAAACACGCACACATGCTGGCACAAATAAAACGAGGAGATCAGACCAGAGGGGAGCTTGAATATCAGTAAAACGATCACAAAATTTCTCCGCAGAGGCATAATCACACTTCTCACGTACCTAAAATCAAACTCTACACCTGCACGTACCTGCAAACAACAACAGATACTGAGCGCTTTTGCATAGCTTTTATTTTTCACCTAACATCCGGCGGAAAGACAAAGCGATCGTTCGAGGTAGTCCCAGAAAGACGGCGTGATCAGGTGGCATTATGGAGATGAGGACAGACAGAAAGGAGAGAGCTGGGTATTTCTCCTCTTGTGATGGAGGAGGCGATGCCATTGTCTGCAGGAGGGAGGGATGGGGGGGGATGAGAGCGTCATTGGGTGCTAAGAGCGTATGAAGGGGTGCGGGGGTGGGAGAACTGAGACGGAGCGGGTGGCACCGTGCCAGGCAGTGCCCGTCTGGCTGCTAAATACCTTTGTTTCCTTGCACGCTGGCTTTGGTGCAAAAAAACAGGTAAAAACGACGTGATTTTTAAGGTTTTAAGCCTTCAAATATACCTTTTTCATATAATATCTCTTGATTTCAACTGAATACAAATAAGTATTGCACAAATAACAAAAAAACGGATTCTCGTTTTTTTCCCATGCAACACAAAATTCCCAACCCAACAAAAAATGTGTGCTGTAGCCCATTAGATGAGAATGGCGAATGAAAGGAAGCCGTCCACCCCCACAGCACCGAGCCGACTGTATCATGCAAATCAAGCCCGAGGATGCAGAATATCACAATGTTTCTGTGAGGGATGCTGCAAGTCACATCTCCACATGCAGCAAAACAGCTCCAAGAGAATTAAACATCCTTCTGTGCTATTATTACACCTCTTCCCTCTGGAAAAGCTCTGCACACCTCTCACACACACGTTCGCTAATGCTATTTTTTCCGAGATCAGACAGGAGATGGTACACATATGCAGGGACTAGATACAAACACACATGGGCATACAACAGCACGATGTTCTATGAAAGGGTCGACCAGTCTTGTGTATGAAGAAATGCTGCCGATGAAGGAAAATAAAAAAGGTTTGGAAAATTAGAGGTGAATGCCTCCCCCCCCAATTCGAATACATATTCATAAAGAGCCGTTTCCAGGGCGCCATCGTGGCTCGGGTAAGACATGTCTCTTTGTCGCTCCCTGATAATTCATTTTCTTGATTGTAACCAAAAAAAAAGGACAAGCAAGGTTTGGGTGTCACCCCATATTAAGCCGTGGCAGCAAACACACACATTTGCACAAATACATGCAAATTTCCACATGTGCCTCTAAAGAAAATCTATTACATCTGTCAGAAACACACACACACTGCATGGGCCGGTTCGGAAAATAAAAACAACGGCTCACACTGATGACCGAACGTCAGCTAACGCTGCTCCTCACAAGTCCTCTTAAAAAACGATCAGTGTCAGCACACTCGCTCCCTCACAGCTGAACTCCAGAAAGGCGCGTTGATGATAATTATGATCATGACAGATCGTCAAGCTCCAGATAATATGTCATTTAAAAAAGGAGGAAGAAAAAAAACAATAAGGAAAAAAAAGCTTAAATTGCTGGGGTCTTTGTTAAGCCACTCATTTGGGTCACATTTTGGCACAGAAAATTGCAGGCGGCTCACATGCCAGACAATCGCACACAGTGTAATTGATTCAATATTAATTGGATGCCCCTGATTTACATTGACTGCTACAGCCATATGCATAGCAGAGAGGGAGAGAGTGACAAAATGGGCGAGCGAGCGAGCGAGTGAGCGGGAGAGTTAGAGGCATTAAAAACCCACCCAGCAAAGGCCATTTAAAAAACAATTATCTGTATTGAGGTCCGTTCTGCATGGCGGCAGTGTTAGTCCGATCTAATCTGCCGATTTATTGGAGAGCAGTCGTAATTTCTGAAGGGCTGCCATAGCGAAAGACAGAGTCTTGAAAAGCGCTTGATAAAAAAAAAAGTTCAGAGCTCCAAATGGCCCCATATCATGAGCCAAAGCGAATTCAATCTGTTCCATCGACATGTTTTTGGACAACGTGTTGCGAAACAGAAGATCATAGGATGTTACTCTGCATAATTTTTACATTTCATCAGACATCTTACATTGTGCAGCAAAGGACACGATGCCGATTATATCAACAGAGCGGATTCAAAGCTCTGGGAAGAACATTAATTCAACAAGACACTTTTGTGTCAACCTATCTAATTTTTGCCATTTTCAAGAACTGAAAGGATTCAAAATCTCATTTAAGGATTAAAAATTAAATAAATACATTATGACTGTACCAAATCACTGCATGGGAGAGGAGAGGGTCTCAGTTCTCTCTGGTAAGGCCTCCTCACCAGGATACATTGTGCTATTTGGGGTAATACACAGTCACACAGACGTGTGTATTGCCACTTTCTATGCTCACACAGCAAATCCATTCCTCTGTGGCAGGTACTGCCTTTTCTCACACTGAGCAGCTCTATATGGAAATAGAGCTGTTACATCACACATACCAATTGCCTTATTTGGTCATCTGAGCTAAAGATCCATCTTAAAAATAGATCGAATAAATAATACCAATTAATATATAAAATAAAAATAAAAACATGACAAAATAAAAAATAAACAAATAAAAGTAACAATAAAATAATATATAAAAATAATAAAATAATACATACAAGATTTATAAATAGAAAGGCTGTAGAAAACAGAATAAAAATGTTATACCTTAAAAATGTAGAATTACGATAAAAATATAATAAAAATGGTTTTCTTGAAAGCACTTAACTGTCAGCTTTCCTTCAACCTTGCAGTTTTGTGATGTTCTAGAGGACCTCTAACCCAGGTACACACACACACAAATTATTCTGGTTTATACATTCATGATAAGCTGCAGTCACAACTAACCTTGAATATGTTATGTCTGAAATCGTCTATAATATGGCTAATTAATATCTCTTCCCTGTCTGACCTGCCATGGCAGCAGATTCGGTAACATGCTGAGAAGCTGTTATGGACCTTCCCACAAAATTGTTTAAAAAAAATAATAATAACAAGCACACATAATACCAGTGACCCAACGCTATCAGCTGAACCCTCATACATTATGATGTAAATGAGTTTAATAATCCAGTTTAGCGGCTGACAGAAACAAGAGACGTGCGCGATAGCCGGCTCGCATAAAGGTTGTATAATTTGTGCTGAAACTGCAACAACATGCTTAAAACAAAGAGGGCAAGCAGACACAAATGACCCCGTTCAGCCTCCATATCTGATCAAATTTAAATGTACTATGGCACAAAACTGTGTTCCACAGCAGATTATTGTAAACATTTATATGCACACAAACTAGGAGGCTTCTCAAACTATGCAAGTGGGAACTGTTGGAAAACAACTTGATACTTGAACTCAGCAGACGATAATTAGCCCAGAGCAAAGGGTCAAGTCCAAATGACTGTTGATGGGGCTAACCGGACCCAGACGCTTCCTGGAACCTGATCTTTGAGGCAGACCAGAGAATGGCCAAACGTAAAGCCAGGCCAGAAAAACAGACTGGAAAGTCTCACTCTCACATTTTCTACATTTAAAAAACAGCCACTCTAAATCGCCCCACCAGCACAAGACACTCACGGACACATAATAACACACCGACAACTCAAAGCAGTTCATTTCACAAGATTAGACTTACGCTGCTCTAAGATTCCAGGGTTGCCTTTATTTTAAGTTGTTCACAGTGAAAATTAGGGACTATCTTTTTTATGACTGTATTTTCCGTGTTTTATATAGTGCATAAAGCCAACCGCTAATTAAAACGCACATCCACAAAAATAAAACAAATAATTAGCGTTGTGTTATTGTTTCCTGACAAACCAAAATACCCGAACGGCCTTCCATTTCCTTTCCTTTTTTGACAGAAAGTGAAAATGTGCAGGCGTGCATTTATACGGATAAGATGTGGCTGTGCAAGAACCCACAACGAAATCAAGATACATCTGTCGAGACCACATGAGAGAGGCTGTGCAGCACAGAGAGGCATTTCCCATGAGCCTATGGACACACACCGAGGGGGATGGCCTCTCCTGTCACAGCAAGGACTCCTCGAACCGCCCCTCCAGTGCCAAAATCTCCCCCTCTCAATCCCTCTTTTTTTTCTCCTCCCAGTAGGGATGAGCAGTCCGTCGTGCCATAAAGAACACACCCTTTGCACTCTACTTTATCAAATCTGCAACTTTTAAGTCACAGTCTGCCACTTTGGGCCTCATTTGATTACCATGGAGAGTGAACGACAAGTTACCAGAGAAAAAGGATTTGAAACACAAAGTGCAAATGTGCTAAACCGAAGCATGCAGTCGGTGGTGGGAATGTGTGATCTACGGTTCGACTCTGAGCTTAATTATCTAAATCCCACAGAGTACATCTGAAGGAGATCCTTGATTCCAAGCAGTGATGATCTTGAGATAATAAATCAGATTTTAAATGTTTTTTTGTTTTTTTATTATCTTTGTACTTTATGAAGTAATGCCGGTTCCTCTTTTGGTCTTCGTAATGGCTGTTTGACTGAATATACCCCCTTCCCCTTCCTGCCCCACAGCTTTTAAATATTCAGCACTCTGATACGTCTCCAGAGCTGCGATTGAGACACCCCACCAAGAAAGGACATGTGTCTACGATATGTGGCCCACACAACAACTCGGCTCCACCACAAATGTTCCTCACACAGATACACGCACAGCCCTTCTATATTTAAAAGACAAATCACATGGGATGAGGTTACCTGTAATGTTTTCCTGTTTGGGACAGATTCCTCGAGAAGACGTCGATAAGCAGTCATCGTCCTCCGGCGTGACCTGGACGCCCACCTCCACGGGGTTGGAGGCTCTCCTCAGCTCAGCATGCGAGGGCGAGGGGGGCTTATCCACTGCTTTGTCCATGCACAAAGTGCCATTGCACTGCTTCCTTTTGTGCTCAATGAAAATAAGGATGTCTCCCAAAGGGAAGTTCATCTGACACTGGCCACAGGTGAGCAGGTCCTGGTCTCCCTCTGGAGCTACCTGTACCAGCCCGCGCTGTTCCTGCCTCTCCTCCGAGACCACGGCTGACAGGGGCTCGGCTGCACGCAGGAAGAATCCATATGCGACACAGAGGGAACGAAAAGCAGAGGGAATATTAGAGACTGGGTGCTGCAATGAACGCAGTCAAGACGAGGGAGCACATAACAGGACAAAAAGAACAAGAATACACATTTTATCTTAATCCACCACTTTAATTTAGTTTTTCATTTCAGATCCATCTTTTAAATTTCTGATCCATAATTACCTTACAAGTTATGAAAAATAATGATAATAATAAACATTAAAAAAATCAATTAGTCACTGTCAGTTAAACTTCAGTGAACAAGCATAAAACATAATATTCACATAACTAATAGCAAGGGCTTGACATCTTATTAATGTATGATTTATTATGATATAACAATAAAGGCAACAAAATTTTGTTATATTTGCTTTGGTGCATTAACATCTGTGTCTAAAACTACAGTAAATTCATCTCATTCTGAATCTTTGTTTCACTCAACCATACACACATCTGGATTATGAAATGACTGCATGGACAACACGTGTAGATATCCAGAAAAGCCAACACAAGTCAGATGCAACAATACAAGCTTCACACAGTAAAGACTATTAGCTTTTTTTTCCCCTCTCGATAAAGTTAGCTGTAAGGTTCGCGCGCACGCACACACACACACACACACACACACACACACACATGCAGGTATTTTGATAATGGTTGTTTAGTGAAATCTTTTGCGCAGAGGTTATGCTAGCTTCCTAATGGTTAAGAATCTTGACCTTCTTTATAAGCTGCCAATTTCATACTTTAATGAACCTAAAACCACAGAGAATCAAAAAATAGATTTTAATTTTAGTGGGTGATGATTGGTACAGATTTTGATAAAAAGGTGTTAGGATCATGTGCAGGGCGGTTAAATTTACTTCGGCCCAGTCTGGGGCAGATATTGAGGGGCAGATGTGGAGTATCTCCCAGACGTGCTTATGAGGAAAATATCTGACACATTTGCACATGAAGGACAATAACGAAGTGTGAAAAAATTCCCTTCTATAGTAATGCTTTTCGCTATTACGTAGTTTTGTTTTGTTTTTGTTTTGTTTTTTTCGAGATTAACTGCTCGCCATTCAAGTAAAAAAAAAGAAAGCCTACTCTATTTAAAGTGAACTCAAAGTATTTTAGAACTGATTTCTAGATACAGCGGGATTCGTATTGAAATTGATTCGTAATTAATTCGTAATGATAACAGCTATAGAACTTCCAGTTAGGTGTGATTGTGATAAAACACAGAGATAATCGATATATGCAAAACTTCAGTCATGATTTAAAAATAATACCGAGCGAGAACTTCTAAAGTTGGTAACATACATAGGCTATTTCAGCTGTAATAAAATACGTTACATTAAAATAACAGCTCATATTCAACACTTCAGTTAGCAATAACAATTAGGCTATATTACGTACTTATTTTACTATCGCAGCTGCAATCTAAAGATATCCGCATGTATGCATATTTTTGAATTATATTACAGAAACTTTACACGACTGACCATGCATAAATAAACAAATTCTATAAATATGTTGCAAAAGAATATTCGACAATCTAGATCATTCTAAAACAAATTAAGTTTGCTTAGAATGTGTGAAAACTGTGGAAAGCTGCATCATATTAAATTTCCCCAATTGCTTTAAATTCCACTACAATCAGCGCTTGCACTAAAAACGACATTGAATTTAAAACTGTTTTTTTGAGAGTATTTTTAAAGATTTAAAAATCAATGCAAGTGTTTAAAAACAAAAGCAGCTTAATTTTTTTTAAAAAATGCTGATAATATTTTCAAATAGCTCTCCTCAGAAAAGTAGTCTATCTGTGTGTAGCCTGAACGTGAACATTTAAAGCTGGATTTCAGGAAAGTAATTTTTAAAAGTTTGTAAATAACAGCTTCTTCGTTAGAATGACTCTTTCACTTTAAAAATAACTGCTTTCTGTGTAATTCTGAATTAGATGGCAAAGTCTATCAAGATAAACTACATTTGGTCTATCATTGTCTGTACATCCTTTGTTAGTTTACTTGATCTATTACAAACTACAAGGTATAAAAATTTCATGCCAGGTCAGGACGGGGTAAAAAAAAAACAGTTACAAGTTCATATACAATACGTTTCGCTCTTGCTAACATATGGTCAAATATAGATAAAGAGAGCGGTGAAACTGATCGGGTTCGAGTCTAGTTTATGATCGTCGTCTGCCCCCTAGCGGTGGGTTTCTGACACGAACACCAGCGAACACACGGAGTAACCCGCTCTGAGATCCCACAGCCTGTGTGTGGAAACCCAGTAATGTTACACGATACTTTACAATGTTACAACAACTGGGGATTTGTGTCAAACGTGTTTATCTAATAAATCGCGGACTAATGCTTTTGCAGCTTTACGTTTGAGATATCAAAGGGTAAAAATCTAAAGGCAAGAAGACAGGAGCTAAAATGTTTTCGTTTCGTCGTGCTCCTGACAACATTTCAGGTCCATAAAATACGAAGCAGACTTTATTTACAAAAAAGCAACCTACCACAGTCCTTCAAGGTATGTTTAGAGTAAAAAATAATAATAATAATAATAATTGGAATGATAATTCGGAGAACAGTAGTAGTAGGCTACGAATGTGTGCATACAAAAAGAGCAAAACTGGCTGGTTTTCTTGATACACTTGTATCTAAATAGTTGCATTACATTTAGGTTTCGTCTTACCTTTGTCACCGACATTTAAGACAAAAATCAGGCCTAAGTGAAATCGAATTATCCTTGTATAAATGCACACGAAACGGCAAAGAGCGTAGCGTAAAATCGTCTCCTACTGCTTTTAAGCGAACGCCCATACGAGTAGATCAGAATCGCGTTTGTCTTCAAATGTTAGAAAAGCTTAAGTTTAAAATTCGAATAGATTTTATATGCAGATGTCTTGCTCTGCAATGTTAGTCTCACACAGGCGACTATCGTGCTCTATTTGCTGGCAGTGGGTAGTACGCGCACGCGGCGCTTGTAAACAGTCGGACACGAGATTTTTCCCAATCAAAATTCACTTCCACTCTTTGAAAATCTTCCAAAAATAGTGCGAGAGGGGGGAAATCCTGC
>JAFVLL020010746.1:19306-31115 GCA_021397915.2 Tor tambroides
ATCAAAAAATAGATTTTAATTTTAGTGGGTGATGATTGGTACAGATTTTGATAAAAAGGTGTTAGGATCATGTGCAGGGCGGTTAAATTTACTTCAGCCCAGTCTGGGGCAGATATTGAGAGGCAGATGTGGAGTATCTCCCAGACGTGCTTATGAGGAAAATATCCGACACATTTACACATGAAGAACAATAACGATGTGTGATAAATTTCCCTTCTATATGTACTAATGCTTTTCGCTATTACGTAGTTTTGTTTCTGTCTGTTTTTTTTTTTTTTTTCTAGATTAAATGCTCGCCATGCAAATAAATGAAAGAAAACCTACTCGATTTAAAGTGAACTCAAAGTATTTTAGATCTGATTGCTAGATACAGAGTGATTCATAGAGATATTGATTCGTAATGATAACAGCTGTAGAACTTCCAGTTAGGTGTGACTGTGATAAAACACAGAGATAATCGATATATGCAAAACTTCAATCATGATTTAATAAGAAAACAGAGCGAGAACTTATAAAGTTGGTAACGTACATATTTCAGCTGCAATAAAATACGTTACACTGAAATAACAGCTTCTATTCAACATCTCAGTTGGCTATAACAATTATATTATGTACTTATTTTACTATCGCAGCTGCAATCTAAAGATATCCGCACGTATGCATATTTTTAATTAGATTACAGAAACTTTACACGACTGACCATGTATAAATAAACAAATTCTATAAATATGTTGCAAAAGTATTCGACAATCTAGATCATTTAAAAACAAATTAAGTTTGCACAGAATGTGTGAAAACTGTGGAAAGCTGTATAACATTGAGTTTTCCCAATTGCTTTAAATTCCACTACAATCAGCGCTGGCATTAAAAACGATATTGAATTTAAAACTGTTTTTTGAGAATATTTTTAGAGATTTAAAATCAATTCAAGTGTTAAAAAACAAAAGCAGCTTAATACCAAAAAATATGATGATAATATTTTCAAATAGCTCTCCTCAGAAAAGTATCTATGTGTAGCCTATGAACGTGAACATTTAAAGCCGGTTTTCAGTAAAGTAATTTTTAAAAGTTTGCAACAACAGCTTCTTCGTTAGAATGTCTCTTTCACTTTAAGAATAACTGCCTTCTGTGTGATTATGAATTAGATGACAAAGTCTATCAACATAAACTACATTTGGTCTATTTGTATTGCCTGGACATCATTTGTTAGTTTACTTGATCTATTACAAGCTACAAGGTATAAAAATTCTACATTTCATGCCAGGTCAGGACGGGGTTAAAAAAAAAAAACAGTTGCAAGTTCATATACAATACGTTTCGCTCTTGCTAACTTATGGTCAAATATAGATAAAGATAGCGGTTAAACTGATCGGGTTCGAGTCTAGTTTATGATCGTCGTCTGCCTCCTAGCGGTGGATTTCTGACACGAGCAGCAGCGAACACACGGAGTAACCCGCGCTGAGATCCCACAGCCTGTGTGTGGAAACCCAATAATGTTATACGATACTTTACAATGTTACAACAACTCGGGATTTGTGTCAAACATGTTTATCTAATAAAACGCGGACTAATGCTTCTGTAGCTTTACGTTTGAGATATCAAAAGGTAAAATGTAACAGACAAAATGACAGGAGCTGAAATGTTTTCGTTTCGTCGTGCTCCTGACAACATTTCAGTTCCATAAAATACAAAGCAGACTTTATTTACAAAAGAGCAACCTACCACAGTCCTTCAAGGCATGTTTAGAGTAAAAAAAAAATAGTTCGATTGATAATTCGGAAAACAGTAGCTAGTATTAGGCTACGAATGTGTGCATACAAAAAGAGCAGAACTGATTTTCTTGATACACTTGCATCTAAATAGTTGCATTACAGGTTTCGTCTTACCTTTGTCATCGATATTTAAGAAAAAAATCAGGCCTAAATGAAATCGAATTTATCCTTGTATAAATGCACACGAAACGGCAAAGAGCGTAGAGTAAAATCGCCTCCTATTGCTTTTAAGCGAAAGCCCATACGAGTAGATCAGGATCGCGTTTGGCTTCAAATGTAAGAAAAGCTTAAGTTTAAAATTCGAATAGATTTTACATGCAGATGCCTTGCTCTGCAATGTTAGTCTCACACAGGCGACTATCTTGCTCTATTTGCTGGCAGTAGGTAGTATGCGCACGCGGAGCTTGTAAACAGTCGGACACGAGATTTTTCCCAATCAAAATTCACTTCCACTCTTTGAAAATCTTCCAAAAATAGTGCGAGAGGGGGGAAATCCTGCCCAGAATCACAGACAGACAGCGTTACGGGACATTCCACGAGATGTGAGCGTCAATAAGCGAGCGAAAGCACGCGTGCATATACCCACCACAGTCCGGTATATGTGAGCGCTTGCTCTTAAGTGGTCAAAGCGACTAGGGCACGAGAGCCAAGACATATGCGCCTAAACACCGAGTCGGCACGAACTTCTCCAAGTACAGCGATGGAAAGCAAACTTTTGTGGCATTTCGGCGGACGAAGGTGCGCGTAAAGGCATTTCAGAGATGGGAACGCTCTCTTCACTAAAGTCCACTTGATCTGCGCTGTCCAGTGTCCAGTGTGTCTTCACTGAGAATTACGCTCCTCTCCAGCAACTCAATGCTACAGAACGGAGCCAAAAACAGGTAAAGCGAACGGGCACAACATATATTTGTCTTTACTTACGCGAAAAATCCCGTTTGCTTAAGTGCTGGGGTTTGCCTTGCTTGCGGCGAGACATGGTGGTTGGTGGTGGCTTTCAGCTCGGTTCACATCGGGAGAGCCGGGTTAGAAGGGAGACTCCAGAGAAAATATCTTCATCAATGCCTTTGACATCCAAAATAAATTAGAAATAATACAAAGATGGCGCAGGGAAGATGGATTGTGGGATAGCCGTCATGGCTTTTTTGAAAAGAGAGAGAGAGAGATGAAAAAATGGCAAAAGCCCCCCTGAGCTGCAAGTTCAAGTGCGGACGTGACGTCCCTGCGAACTTGAACGTCAGGAGATGGATGGACACAGACATACAGAACATGGGCAGGGCAAAGCCGTGGAGTGGGAGGAGGGAGTGGAAATAACAAAACCAATGGACACTCATTAGGGGCTGGACATGAAAAATAGACCCGAAGAAGCCAATGGACAGAAAGATCAGGGGGCCGGACAAGAGGCGAGAGAGAGAGAGCGAGAGACACGCACACACAGAAAGAGAGAAAGAGGGGGAGATATGTTTAATGAAAGCAATGTGCGCTGCGGCGTGTGTGTGTGTGTGTGTGTGTGCCCGCGCGCTGGGGGTGGACGCAGGAAAACAGAGCACGAAAAGCCAGTGGACAGGAGATTCAAGGGGGCCGGACATGCTATATATACAAAGAGAGGGGGAGAGGAACCTCGCATATAAGGTTTCGTAGTGGACACTGATGGTGCTTCAAACACAGTCACTCAACTCCTGGTCAAACAGTCAGTCAGAGGTAGCGCGCATGCTGCTTCTCGGCGAGACACACGATCGGGTTGCGCGAACAGGACAGACAGGTTCCGAGTCGGGGCATGTGGGTTCAACCCCCGCGTGCGCTGCCACATTCCTCCAGAACAGACAGAAACTTAAGGGACATCACATAGAGCGGCAAAGGACACTCGCTCGCGATGTAGGTGGGACTTAAATACTACAAGAGTGTAATTGTAAAAATATAACAACACACTGACGAATAGCTTGTGGGAGCAGCCCACTAGAAAGAAAGGGGACGGGGTAATAACTTTCAGATGTGTTCAGATTATAGAGAATGGCGACTGAGGGGAGGAGAGGGGGGGTGTCAGTAAACCGCCGCGTGGATTTAGAAATATAAAGATGCTGTAAACAGCGCCGATGCATTCGAAATTAAAGAGACATGAAGCGTATAACGGAACGCGATGACAAGCTAGTTCAATCCACGAGGTGGGAGGAAGAGAGAGACACCCCTGCGAACTAGTAGAAGTACGACTAGACTATAGCGACTGCTCCAGAGACTCAAAGCAGAGGCTGCGTGAACAAGTGACAGTCTGCGGGGGAAAGGCACAATTCAATAGGGAACCGATCGGAATTGAAGTCGAATGCTGGAGATAATACGTGACCCGTGAGCAAGCGAGCGAGCGAGTGAGTGAAACTGCTTTGCAGGCTTATACGCTGACATCTTTGTTTCTGGACCAAGACTGATCGCTGTGCTGGTGCGTGTGTGGCTCTTTTTTTTCTCGGCGCGAGGTGTCAGATCTTTACGAAAGTTGAGTCAGGTTTGCGCTGGGTAAAAAGGTCAACTCTGCGCGAGGGCTATCTGGGAATGCCAATGGATTTCGCTCGACTGTACCACACTGACTGTGCCGATGCTTTTCAGGTCATTGTTCTCAACAAGTGCATATGATTAAAAGCACCGTATCGATCTGAATTTTGTATATAAAGCCTTTGATTTCGTTTCAATGCAGCGCACTATTCTCCAGCATGCACAAAGTGAGCTAGATACATTTAAAGCACTTTTAAGAGTGCAATGCGTAAATTATGTCATTCTTTAAAAACATAATAATAATAAGGTGTTTTTTCAGCAAAGAACAATATTCAAAGAAACATGTAGGGTTCTTGGGTTGGCTATATGATTATTTGCATTTCATAAAAGCTCATTCAGATAATTGCTTTGATTTCTAGGCTCTTTAAAGCACCAGCATAAATTGGTTTCTGGATAATCAAAAGTAACCATAGAAGGTTATCTTATACAAAATCAAGCTGTAAAACACGTTTTGGCTCTAATTATGACTTTTATTTTTAAGCGTCTAATATTTCTGCGGTCTTGCAGCGTGATTGACAGAAATACACCACGGATTCCTTTAGGACCTCTCGAGAGGGATTTGCTCTGCAGTTCTTGCATTCCACAGAAAGACTGCATTGTTTAACCTCGCTCGAAATATTTCCAAGTGTGAAAAAAAATAACTTTGTTTATAAAAAAAAAAGTTGTGAGGTTTGCTGTACTCGGAAACCGTGATTACAGGTTATTGTGAAAACTTTATGTTTGCATGCAACAATCTCTACAAGATCAAAAGGAATATTTCCTTATACGCATGAATAGCAAATATTAATGGGGTTAGGATGCGACGTGAGTAAACAGCGTTTGCTTTTGACTGAACGATCGTTTTGTATAAGCTTTCGGTGCAAATTTGGGGATGTTCATGCATTTCAGTAACACTAACCATGGCACGTGCCCACTCAGGCCATTGGCTGATGGACCGCCTTTTTTCCACATTTTTACTTTTCAGAAAGTCTGTCCCTACTCCAGGCGGACATTGATCAGCGCAAACGGAGCGTTTACACCTCCTTCAGGAATGGAAGCTATCAGGCAGCAACAAAGCGCCGCGTACAAACAGAATCTCAATATGTAAATGACAATGCGACTGATCCCATCATAAATCAGCCAGACGTTAAATGCATTGCAATATCCATCTCTCCAATGCACGGTCAGGCGCGCTCGCTCGTACAGAAAAAGTGCTTTTGTGTGAGAGAGTGACAGAGGAAGCGATTGGAAATGAGAGTGAGAGGAAAGTGCGATGACAGATTCATGCTTAAAATAACGTTGCAGCTCAATGCGCGAGGCCCTGCATGTGGATGACACAAAAACCAGATTACCAAACCTACATAATACCATGACTGTCGTTGGTAAATCACTTTATTAAAATGCCACCTTTATGTAGGCTAAATAGTAGGGTTTCACTATTTAAAACAACAACAACAAAAAATGAATATTGGTCCATGGGTCAGAGGAGGGAAAAATCAAGACAGTTGAATTTCTTTTGGTCATGTGCTTGCCTTCCACGGTGGCTCAAGGAAATTGACTGACTGGCCCCTTGGGCGCATTTTAATATATGGAAATGACCGAGGGCTTATGCGATAAATCAACGCCCAACGCCCTGTTCATGCTTCACTCCTCTCATTTTCCCACTAGCTCTGGTAATTCATCAGCAGATCTGTTTTCCTGCAACTGTTGTCCAGCGCTGATGTCATGTTGAAAGAGGGGCTTTATTGGCATTTATGGTTTACCAGCGAGATTAGCACTGAGTAAAAACCCTCGCGTGCACTTTTGTGTGTGTGTATGAGAGAGAGAGCGCGCCAGCGTGTTCATTTATCTTTGCCTAACTTTAAACTGTAAAGAGTTTTCAGGATAAAAAAATGCGCATTATGTGGCTTTTTGCTGTAATTTCTTTTTCTTTATCCGCATGTATTCCAAATGTAAACGTGATAGATTTCAAGACTATTCCAGTACATTACATTATCTGGCCAAATTTATTAAAACTTTTCGTTTTAGCACTCAGAGAGCAACTGTCAGTCGTTATTGAGCATTTGATAGATAAACAAAGTGTCTAGTACCTCTAGCACCAATTTGTGCTAGTAAGTCCTAAACAAACTAATATGCAAAACAAAGAAAACGTTTTGTGAATCCCTCAGAGTTGAATAATGTTGGATAATTACATTCTCGATTCAATTATTTATTTATTTATTTTTTATATATATATATGTTATTATTTTTGTTCTATTAATTGCAACATTCTTATTACACATTATTATTGCACGTTATTAATATTTTAATTTTAAAAGTGTACATTTACTTCTATATTCTTTTAACTTTCTTATCACAGTACTACAAATGAGAACTGAGGCACGTTTTACTGATTTAATCCAAATACAGAGCCAAAGGCCAAGTGAAGTGAAAAAAGTAAACAAAAAATATTTGCCAGTTATTTTTGCCTCTTCATCTGAGTATTTTGTTTGCCAGATGTGGCGATTAGTATGTTAAGATCTCCATAGCCTACTGTCTGATTCACACAGTTAGTTTGTGGATGGCCATACCGATAGACTTTGGACTAATTTACAGACAGATAAAGAGTGAAGGCCATACATTGACCGTCCTGGATGGAATTAAATCGGTCTTGTCTTGTTGCTAGTTCTAAATTAAATGGCATGTATCTCTCAGATATGGTTGTAATCATGATATTATCCTCTTACGCGTTCCTCTGGGACAGGCTCTGCGAATCGCGGTTTTTGTAATTAACCATGTAAGTCACTATAAAAGTGAGCATTATTATCGAAATTATTTTATCTAAGTGCTTTCGCTTCCAAAGCATGTTTATTTTTGAATATAAAAGACCCTAAAAAGAAAGCTAAGAAACCTCCATAAAAGACATGAGTGCAAGCTACATTTCTTGACTTTGTACAATGTCGCAAAGACGAATATGTTATTTGACAGGAAATCAGACTGACCGTAAGATGAATTAGGCCTTTTCGTGTCGCCTGTGAAAGACTTTGACCACCTTAAGTCTACATATCCCACTGAATACAAGTTTTACCTCAAAGCACGGAGAGAGGCGAAATGGGAATGCTCTTAAAATCCCTGGTAAGTCAAGCCTTGCCTTCTTTAAGGAATTTTAAGCTTCAGCAGTTCAGACACATTCGCAGACTGAAAATTAATATTAATGGCTAGATTTCACAATGTGGCATTATCACACTGAGCGATGGGTGGGCATGCCATCTGGGTTTTGGCAGGTATTAGATATAATCAAAGGGATTACGTCTCTGTGGGCGAAATTATAAACGTGAGTACTGGTTCTTCTATAAAAGCAACGGCGTGTGAGTGTGTTAAAGAGGAGGAAAAAAAGGAGAGACGGAGAAAATCAGATTACCTCTGAGACTGCATGTGGACTCATGCTGTAAGATATAAAGGCTGCAATTATTGTGAGAAAAAAAGCTTTAAAAGTAGAAGTATAATACACATAGGTCCTACTCAATATTATTGCGTAACCGTTGTTATTCAAGGTGATGCGCTTCACAAGTTCATGCCAACCGGTGTTTATACTGTCGTAGTTATTAATCTTACATTAATAGGATGATGAATGGAAGCACACTAGGGACACCAGTCGTTTATCTGTTGAGTTAAGGCTTACCGTTTGTTTTCATGTTCATAGATGCGCATTGAAGCCGTATAAGTTATCACTGAAAAGAGGTTGCACAAGCTATATCCTAATATAAATGTAAAAACAGAAATATTTCCGTAAAGCTTATTATAAACATCTTCACACAGGCCTATGCGTTAACCCTACGACAAACAAATGAACAATTCAATTTACATCCCCGTTCTGAATCAGTAACGGTATCCAATCCAAGCATAAACTGCTGCCATATTGCCTTTTATGCCAAACTTAGATTGAACGCAATTAGTTTTCAATGACATTGAAGAACTGAAACTATTTAGCTACAATAATCCGTGAACTCGAGCACTTTTGAAATAAAAGTTAAAATATGTACATAAAATGAACAGGATAAACATGCTACAGTTAATTAAAAAAATGTTAATTATATAAGCGGGATAAAAAGATACACAATGGAGTCATTAAAGAGGTTTCTGGTGATGGACATGGAATCGCGGAGTTTTAGATTCAGGGAGAAAAAAGCAATGTGCCGTGCTCCAGGCTCCCTCTGGTGTTCAGAATTATGATGACAAGGAATTCCGCTAGTCTTCACAAAAAGAAACCTACTGAAAGAAGTGAATTAACCAACTTGATTTTACGACATAATAGATCGTTAGATTAAACATCTGAGTAAAAATACAAAAATAAAAACACGACTTTTTTCAGCGATATATGTTTTGGATTTAAAACTAAAATCTGTTCTTTAATAAACTGTGAAGGTTCTTTTCCTCTATTTGGAAATACTTTTTTCTTTACTTTTTTCAGCTGAGTTACGTGTAATAATGTTTTGCTATTCAGTTGCTTGGTTGATTAATTCTATTTATTATTTTATAATTTGTAAAAAAGACTATACAAAACGCACTGCAGTGTGTATTGCGGAGAAGAGGACTTGCAGACTTTTTACAATTTATACGTTTATACAGTTATTATCTGTTATTCTTAATGATGAGGAGGAGGAGGATGATAATCATCAGTTATAAGGCAAGCATGAGAATTATTGGAGTGCAACGAATATTTCAGACCAAACACATTTAAATGAAAATATTATAAATATCTTTTAATGTCTGCCTTATTTTGGACGATTTGCACGAATTGATGTGCAATGCAATTATAAAAAGGGTCAAAGTTTAAAAAAATCTATATCTTTTACACATTTGTAGTATGCATCTTTCATACGAAAATGTTAGATCTGTGACCGTTTAAATTTCAGTGCTTCCAACGACAGCCTTAAAATGAAGAATCTCGACCAACTCTCACTTGAACTACTGAGCATCAGTATGCCCGGCACTCACCGCTTTGATAGCCTATACAATGAACGAAATTTCAAATATCAGAAATCAGAGATGCACTGTAAATGCAATCTCTTAGGCAGTCAGAAACAGAATTTGGTCCGAATATCTTGGCATTACTCCTTATATCCAGTAATAATTTGGCAAGTTGATTGAACTGATATAAACTCAATCAGACTGAGGCATTCTGGTGGTTATAATTGCTTCAGAACCATGGACAGCGACTCTTGCAAATGGTTCCTACAGCCACACAAACTCTGGCATTGTATGAGCTTGTCTGTAAACACGGGAGACATGCTCAGAAAACACGTTGGTTTTACGGCTCACGATACTGCAGAAAAATTTACTTAATTGCCTTTTATACCATAGCGCGATGAACAACAATAACAATATCCTTCAATCTGACAACGCACTGATTCTCATTACTAAATGCTTTCCTGCAGAGGCTGTTACACCAGTACATACATGCCTTAGTTAAAGGGATAATTCACCTAAAAATAAACATTCAATCATCATTTTCTCATCCTCATGTCTTTCCAAACCTTTTTTTCTGTTAAACATAATACAAGACATTTTCTGTGTTGTTTTTTGTTCGTACAATGAAAGTCAATGGGTACCGAAATGGTTTGGTTACCAACATTATTCAGAATACATTCTTTTGTGTTCCACGGAAGAAAGAAACTTATACGGATTTAGAATGACATGAGAGTGAGTAAATAATGCCTGAATTTTCATTTTGGGGTTAACTATAGCTACCTTTAATAGTATGCGAAGCAACTGCAGTTGTTTACCTGTTGCAAATAAATAACACAAAAGAAAAGAAAGACGAGAAAACAAAAGAAAACAAAAGGTTCTACTAGCAGTTGTAAAAGCGTTGTGTTGTCTTGCTGAAACACAGTATTAAAGACGATGATTCCTAATATAATATTGTATTCTATTGTATTTATCTCTGTGTCTGAATTATATTCTTTACAAAGTGTTTTTTGTTAATGTGTAATTTATTTAGTGTTATTGTTCAAACGGACCTTTCACTTTCTGCTTCGAACATTTCCTTTGTAAATGCTGTTCCGCCAATCTAAAAATAAAGTGGGTAGTATTACTGAAATGTTCTTGAAAATAAAGATATGTGAAATTTGAAAATGGTGCTAAAATATTAAAGAAATAATTAAATAAAATGTCGTTGTCTGGGTCGTTTCTTTGTCTTAAATTGGTGAGAGTATCCATAACATATTTTTTTTTAAAAAGAAAGAAAGAAAGAAAGAAAGAAAGAAAACCGCCTTAAAGAATCTACACAATCGACTGCACTCACTGATGGGGAGAAAGTCATAAGAATGTTAAAAAGTTGACCAAAGTGGTTTTGAGAGAACAGTCTGTCGAAACTCCGTGAAATATCACCCAACATTTGAGAATGTAAATGTGAGTACAGCAGAAAGCTTGATTTACGAGCTGCGGCTTTTCTACACGTGTAGGTTAATACAAAATCCAGGAAACAGATCATTTGGAATCGATGTTTATAGTAAGTGCGGTCACTGAATCCACAAGTAATTTTTAACGTAACATGTCACAAGTCGCCTTGAAAATTCAGTAGATTTTTAGTCTTCAAGTTTGAACGCATGTGAATTTGTGACACAGTGCTGTATAAAACTTTGTAATATTACAAAATATTGTTAGAAAAAATAAATATATATCATTATTTCATTACATTTTTCTTTTAAAGATCTTGGGGGTTTGTTCAAAAATAGTTCATTATATATCCTACGAATACGAACACACGATATAATAATGACGTAGACCCATATGTTATAGTGCCAACGCTACAAATCATAATAATTATAACAGTAATGTCAACAAAACATTACTGGGCATAGCCAACTAAAAGTACTCTCCCGCAACATTTCCTGAACAGTTGCATGAGCTGTTCATTGGGGAGCTGCTGGACGTCATCACGCCACGCCACTGGCATGGAGCCACTAGATGGTGCTGTGGATAAGCGATTACGCACGGCACACAAATTCTTAGGAACAATGTTGCCAAAGCCTGGCTTGTGTCTAATTGATTCAATCACAACATATGCAAAAGCTCTTATCTCACTAGAAATGCTACGCTTCATCAAATAGAGCAGCTACAGCCTATAACCCTTAATGAATATCCAAATTCTAAAAGTAAATGTATTCCTCATACCAGATGGTTGCAAACTGGGGTCTAGGGATCCCCAGGTTGCCGAAAGGGAAGTACTAGGTGGTCAGTGTGATATAAAAGATAAAATTATACAATATAGTGTATATATATATATATATATATATATATATATATATATGGGTCAAAGACGTAAAGATGTCTGCATCAAAAGAAATTTACAAAAATTATTTTATGTCTATAGAAAGCACATTAAATGTAATTAAAGTGTTTACTTTTAAGGTTTTAAATATGTTTTTGGAGAATAAAATGTCCAAATTTGGTTGAAATAATGTTACATTGTCATTCAGTGTAACAATATTTATGTAAAAAAATCAAACAACATGCTTATTTTGACTTGTACATATTAA
>JAFVLL020010747.1:0-32995 GCA_021397915.2 Tor tambroides
GTTGTGCTGATTTCGTTGTGTTGTAGCTTGTTTCTGTTGTATTGCAGCTTGTTTCCATTGTGTTGTGCTAATTTCGTTGTGTTGTGGCTTGTTTCTATTGTGTTGTGCTAATTTCATTGTGTTGTGGCTTGTTTCCATTGTGTTGTGCTAATTTCGTTGTGTTGTGGCTTGTTTCCATTGTGTTACGGATTGTTTCTGTTGTTTTGCAGCTTGTTTCTGTTGTGCTGTGGAGAGTTTGTTGTGTTATGGAGATTTCGTTGTGTTGTGCACTACTGGGCCACCGTAATAAAATTGTAAAAAGGTAAAATGTAGTTCTTGCATTTAGTAAAATAAATATAATAGTCTGATAAAAAAAGATAAATAAAAACAAACAAACAAACAAACAAACTAAAAAATCCTGGCATCTGTGCCGGTGTCTTTCAAAGAGATATATACTCCCACATATGAGTTACAGCAGAATGGTCAGGCAGTGTGTTGACCAAAAGGAGAGCTGGTCAATGTGTCTTTGTGGAGAACGGGGGGTCATACCAGGGTAGATGTAGACAGACGGTGGGATGGGGGTGAAGGAGTAGGTGACAAAGGGCAGTGCTCAGCACGTGTCAGTGGTCAGAGTGACACTAAGGAGAGATGCAGGCGGAGAAATCAGCTGAACCTCTCAATCACAGCATCCATTTCTCCACTTCATTGCCCCTGAATCAGAAACATTTACTCCAAACACTCGCAGTCTGACCTCCTCTCCACCTTTGAACTCAGAAAGACCTCTGGAAATGTCCTTAAAGGCCAAATGGTAGAATCATATGACCCCCTTGACATTACATAAGGAATAATTTTTATGTGTCTAAGAAGTAAAAAGTACTCAAAAATTTTACTCAAGTGAAAGTAAAGATACTCTAAATAACTGCCAAATAATTATTTGTGACTAATTATATGAATTAATGAGGAAATCATGTAATTATTAAGATTAAAAAAATATTCATTGAGAGTCCAAATTCCTACTTAGTGTGTCATATAATGACATATTATTAATACAACTTATCCACTACCTGGTAAGAACATCACTAAACATGAATTACAATTAAGTAAACATGCAATGTTCATTTAAACACTTTTTTGGAGATTGGTAACATTCAATAAAATAAAAAAAACAATTCCCACAAAAATATTAATTATATTTAAATTTTCATCACTCATTTTATTTGCATTAAGTCTTGTGCATTCAGTCAATATATTACACAGCTAAAGGCTCTATCAAAACAGAAAGAATAATGAATAAACTTTTTTTGGTTTGCTTCCTCAGATTTGATGGTGAACTTTTGAACCCAGACATTTACCTGATGAAAGTTATAACTGAAGTAGAAATGTGTGTGTGCTTGATGCGTGAAAACAATGATCACTGGTTCTCATGTCAAGCATGCACGTTTGAGCTTCCGTTTACCATCATTTAATGTGCATGAGAAAAAATAAAATGTACTTTTTCAGTTGAAACAAAAAGTTCTGTTTTTTATTCAGAAATGTAATCAAGTAAAAGTACAAGTAGTCAGTTTAAACTGTACTTGAATAATGTAAAAATCCCCCAAAATAATACTTAAGTACAGTAATCAAGTAAAATTACTCAAGTATTTTACACCTCTGAACATCCAAGCTGCTCTTTTCCACAATGTAGTTTAAAAGCATCACAAAAGTACTGTAAAACAATCACATTGCAAGATATAAATCACAATTACAAGAAACAAAGTCACAACTGCAAGATTTAAAGTCACTCTGTTATAAACACATAATTACAAGAAACAAAGTCACAGTTGTGAGATGCAAAGTCACAATTGAAAGATATGAAGTCGACTGCATGATTTAAAATCACCTTGTGAGTTGTAAAGTTGCAATTACAGTAAACATAGTCGTAATTGAGATATATTTAAAATTGTTAAAATTTATGTTATGTTATCAAGATATGACGTCGCAGTTACTAAACAAAGTTGTAGTTGCTGCAATATGATTTCAAATCATGCAATGTGATTTAAAACTCACAATGTGACTTTACTTCTCACAATTGCGACTTTGTTTATTATAACTGCGACTTTATATTTTGTGTGTACTGAATTTATATGTTGCGATGTGACTTTACATTAAGTTGTAAAGTTGCAATTACAGTAAACAGTCATAACTGAGATATATAATGTGAAATGGTGAAATTTAAAATTACATTGTGAAATATGATGTCGCAGTAGAAACAAAGTTGTAATTGCTGGATGTAAAGTCCCATTGCAACATATAAAGTCACAGTACACTGCAAGATATAAAGTCGCAATTATAATAAACAAAGTTGCAATTATGAAAACTAAAGCTGTAATAGTGAGATTTAGTCACATTGTTAAATGCATAACAACATTGTGAGATATAAAGTCACAGTTTTCAGAAACAAAATCGAGTCACAGTTGCTATATTGATAAACAGTTGTAATTGCGATATATAAAGTCACACTTTGAAATGTAAAATTATATTGCAAGATATGAATTCACAATTATGAGAAACCGAGTCACGGTTGTGAGATATAAAGTCACATTGCAAGATATAAATCATATCATGGGATTCAAAATAATATTACATGAAGTTGCAATTACGACAAATGAAGACGCGGTTGCGAGAAATAGTCACATTGTAAGATTTAAAATCACATTGCAAGATGCAAGATGCAATTAGCAAAAAAAAAACATGGGTAAACATGATGGCACACTAAGCTGATGATGACAGTAATATTTCCACTCTTTACTGAGATTAGTGTTAGAGATCACAAAAAATGACCTAAAAATAGCTTCAGAGACATTCTATAAATAGATGCAGTTTTGTTGGGTTAATGGGTTGATTACACGGCTCTGCTAGTCTGGTTAAAGCCAGACTGTGCTTATTTGTTATGGTGAATCAGTCACGTCTCTGCATGCATATGTGCGTCTGCATGCATCCATGACGAAAGATAGACAGGTGCCGAGCTGCTTCAGGAAAGCCCCCATCTTGAGGAAGTCCCGCCCCTGCTTTGCATGTCTCATTTTAATATATTGAGTGGGCCATCTGTAACCCATTCATCTCATTCAAAAAGCTGTTAGAAGAGCTCATCCCTCCCTCTTTGCCCTCTGCGGCTCATTAGCATAAACTCAGAACGACATGCACAAACACACTCCAGGCCTCCATGAGTGTGTTTACAAATGCATTCACACTCACACACACACCAAACGGTGGGACATGCCAAACTGCTAATATTTAAACTTGGATTTAGAATGGAATTTGAGTGTTTATATCACAGCAGGAAATCATTTTGAATGTTAATATTCCTCATTATTTCAAAATGCAGTTTCAATGAGCCAATCCCTATTCTGTAATATATAATATATCACATCAATAAACATTTAACACCCACAAACACACACACAATGCGTAGCCGCTCTTTTTTTCCCACTCATTTTTCATAAAGCACCCCGATCCCTCAGCAGAGCGTACTAGCCATTAATCACAAGTCTTATCTGCTACACTGGACACTGTTTTTATGGCATCCTCAAGTCAACATGACAGTTCATATCAATGTTTCAGTCCCTGTTTGCCGCTGAGAGCTCACTTCTGCCTGTCTGCTCAAAGACTAGAGGGAGATATGGTGAAAAACAGTAGATGAAGTACTCCACTTTCTCTCTCTGTAATTGTGTCTCTCTTTCTGTCTTCACATCTCTGGCATCTCTAGATCAAAACTCTAACCGGAGGTCAAGAGCAGAGAAACGTGTCTGTAATGGCTGTCTTTCACACAGATTTCATATAACAAAAACTGTTTTTTCTTTTCTTTTTCTTTTTTTAGCAGACTTGTCAGTTTTATTGCGTTATTATTATCATTAATGAAAACAAAATATAAACAGTTTCATTAATTGAAATTAAATAAAAACTAATGTATCTAGAAAAAAACTAAAAAGTTCGAATGATTTTCCTTACTCCAAGTAAAATAAATAAAATAAAATAAAATTAAAAGAAATGTAAACATTTAAAATCAAATAAAAATGGCTTCAAAATAATTTTACTTTTAGTTTTTGACACATGGTGTATTATAAATGTGAATACGCTACTAGATTGCAATAACATATATTTTTTAAAAAGACCAATTACTTACAATTACTGCATGATTTGTTGATTTATGTTATTCAAAAGGGGAAAAAATGTCTTGGTAATTTTTTATGCAAATCTAATAACACTTTTGGGTAAAACCAAGTCCCACCCTACACTTTTTCTCAACGAATAACACTTTTTCACTCATAAATACGTCAGATTATGGTAGTAAAACATGTTGTGAATTGCACTGACTTAGAAACAAATGTTGAATATTTCTCATAAAAGCTTTTAGGAGAAATATACACATGTGACAGTTGTTGACGTACAGTCAGAGCTGGGTAGATTACTTACAAATTATACATTGTAATCCATTACATACTATTAAATAAAAATTAATGTGTTCATCAGTAGTTGATGCAATGTTGAAACACTTCTTAAACCTGAAATGATTTTTGTAAATCCAGTGGTCAAATACTGTGTAGCCACCTGACTAGTGACTGATCTCTGTGTGAAGGTCCACAAATCTGGAAGACTTTCTGATTCTATATAAGCGGTAGGCTATTATAAGCTAGAAAGGAACATTTCAAAGATGAAAAGAGGAATTAGGGAGAATCAATAAATTATGAATAATTTATTGCTATTATCGAAAAGTGAAAAAGTGAAAGTGACATACAGTCAAGTATGGTGACCCATACTTGGAATTTGTGCTCTGCAATTAACCCATCCAAAGTGCACACACACCCGGAGCAGTGGGCAGCCATTTATGCTGCGGCGCCCGGGGAGCAGTTGGGGGTTCGGTGCCTTGCTCAAGGGTACCTCAGTTGTGGTATTGAGGGTGGAGAGAGCGCTGGACATTCACTCCCCCCACCTACAATTCCTGCCAGCCCGAGACTTGAACTCGCAACCTTTGGATCACGAGTCCAACTCTCTAACCATTAGGCCACAACTTCCCACAACATGGTTACATATTATGTGAATAATATGTAATCATGTAATCAATAAAAAGTAACAGTAATCTGATTACGTGTATTTTAAAATGTAATTTAATCTAATTGAAAGTACTTAATTTTTGGAATCTGATTATGTAATTTAGATTACATGTAATCACTTACTACCGAGCTTTGTATATGTAGACCACAGCTCAGCTTATGTGGTTGTGGATGAATTTGAAGAAACTGAGAGACACAGACTTCTCCATTCACTCTCCCTTATAATCTCATAGCTGTCAAGAAGAAACAGTTGAAAGAGATCATAATTGTGATTGGTTCACTGAAATGAGAGTGGCTCATTGCTTCCATTAAAACACAAAGAACAGAATTCTGCAGGATGACAGAATTGTAACAACCCCCAAATCAAGACAAATTCTCCTGTCACCAAGTCATCATAAAATCATACAATAAAGAATATACAGTTGCAGTGCACCTGGCCGCTCCAAACATGAAGCTCTCCTCCATGCATAAAAAGGAAGCCAAGGTGAAAGTGAGGGTCTGGACCTTTAAAGCAGCCTCATGATGAATACGTTTGGCAGGCTGGTGGATGATAGAGTGGAGCGAGCGATACGATAGCGCCGGGCTCTTTGAAGCCTGGCAGAGCCTGAAGGCATGACTCCACAAGTCCTTCAGCCCCTCATGAGTTAATGTCCTAATCTGTTTTCAGCAGAGCCCTCGCAGGCATGCTCAACAGCCAAGGGCAAAAACTAATGAAATGCTCTTTTAGCCAGCCGTCATTAATTGGTCAAAGTTAGAGAGGGAATGTCAACATGGAGGCTATTATCTGCTCTCAATCTCCACAGACTTCCACACAAATGTTCCAGGGCTTTCACAGCTCCCTCCATCTCTGTCAAAATACCTCCTTCACCAGGCTTTCACACAGAAGGTGTAAAGGCTTAGTTTAGCCACTGTATTTAGTTCATATATTATACAGAAATCTCAAACTTATCTCCTGCAACTAAATTAGATTTAGTTAATGACCATTTTTGCATGTATGGATTAGGGTCATTATAGTTAATGTTAGCTTTTAATAGTTTTGGGGCCAGATTTACTAAACAGGGCAAATTAGCATTAGAGCGCAATTCCATGAAAGCGCCAATGGGAGGGGAAAATTCTGCATGTGATTTACTGACAACACGCACATTAAAGAACACAGATGCAGCCCGATCCTTTCCATAATGACCAGCGCAATCTACCAAGAGCAGCGCAAATTAGCGCCTGCTTTAAGACATGCTTTTTTGGCGTTAAATAGTGGCGCAAATACCAGTAATTTGACGAGCGCAAATGTTAGTAAATTGCGTTGCATGATTCATTTTAATACTCTCCTCCCATAAATTTTGCGTCTGAAAGGGAAACTCCTACAAATGCAAATTCAATAAGGTCAGGTGCAAAAATAAATGTGTCCACACCTTTTCAGTGCTAATTCTACACTGCACGTCTTTAGTAAATCCTGACAGTATTATTTTAATGTCAAAAGACAGATTGCGCTTGCCCCTGGACTGTTTTTGTTGTGTTTTTGGTCCCCATGTGCTCCGTGGCCCGGTTCCTGTCTCCCTTTGATTGTTAATTTGATTCCAGGTGTGTCTCCTTTCATTCCTCATTATCCTGTGTTTTAAAAGCCCCAGTCCATTCAGTTCATGTTTGTCGAGTCTACCAGTTATGTTCGTGTGCCATTCCTCGTTCCATGTGTGGATTTACCCTGTGTGTTGGATTGAATTAAAGTCTATTTCGTTTATCCACGGCTCCGTGTTCCTTCCGGCAGCGACCCGACCTAAACCGTTACCTCCGTTTGTACCCTTCGTTTTGTTTCCTGTTTTTTCCTCAGTGTTTTTTGTTTCCATTGTGTGTATTCCCCATGGAGCCCCTCCTTCGCCCAGAATACCACCTCCTCCTCCTGCTGGAGCAGGGGGAGAGATCACTCGAGGGCCACACCAGACTGTTCCTGGTCCTCGCCAACATCTCCAGCTACCCGGAAGACGCGCTCTGTGCGTTCTACAATGCCAGTTTAAACTCTGCGTAAATACTGCCACTCCGGACCTAGTGCCCAGCCCACCATCTCCCCGCTGCGCGGAGCGCATGCCCGAGCCCACCGCTGACGGAGAGCCAGAGCCCGCCACGACCGACGAGCCATCGCCGCACGGAGCGACAGAGCCACGGATCGCCGCGGAGCCGGAGCCGATCATGACGTCAGTCAAGGTTCGTGAGCCGGCTGCAACGCCCGCCACGAGGGAGAAAGCTGCGGACGATGTGTGTGCAGAGAGGAGCTCCGCCCCCTGCACTGCGGCTGAGGGTGAGCTGAGTATGGCATGTGAATGGTACCACAGCCAAGGAGAGAGGGCTCCAGTTCCCATGTTAAGCCCAGAGAGGGCTCCCGATCCTCCAGTGCCCGCTCCTAGAAAGCGCCCTCCAGTGCCCGCTCCTAGAAAGTGCCCCCCAGAGCCCGCTCCTCCAGAGCGTCATCCTGTTACCATGTCCTGCCCAAAGGGGGCTCCCGAACCTGAGTTCAGCCCAGAAAGCCTGGAGGCTTACAAATGCCCACCTTCCCACCCGCTCGTGCCTCCTCCACCGCTGTCGTCTGGCAGCCCCTCTGCTCGCCCTCGGCGTGGCTGGAGTATCCCTCGACTCCGCCTCCAGTCTCCAAGGCCTGGACTCCGCCTCGGCCCGTTGACCCGTCGGCTTCACCATGGTTCCTAGCTCCCTCCTCTCCGCCGTGGCCCATCTTTCCACTGGCTCCGCCGGGCTCTCTCGTCCATCCGGCTCCGCCTTGGTCTGGCGGCGACCATCCTGCGCCTTGGGACTCCACTCCTCCAGCTGTGCCTCGTCCCTTCGTCCCTCTGGCTCCGTCAGGCTCCTCCATTCCCTCGGCTGCTCCTCAGTCCTCTGTTGCTCCAGCTCCACCGCGGCCATCTGGATCCCCATCTCTGTCACTGGCGTCATCTGCTCCACCTTGGCCCTCCGGATCCTCCCCGTCGCCCTTGCTCTCCGTCTCGAGCTCCTCCTCCACCTGCTCCGCCGCCGTTGCTCGGCACCCTGGAGTCAGCGGCCGTTCCTCTTCCATGGCTCCTCCCTCCGTCGGCTCCACTGTGGGTCGTCATCATGGCTGTGGCCTGGGTCCAGCTGGACTCCTCCTGCTCGGGGTCCCTCCTGTCTCTTCCCTGGCTCCTCCCTCCTTCGTCGCTGCCCTGGTCTCTGTCTGCCCGCTCCCCCCTCCCCTGTGGTAGAGTTACGGCACGGGATGCACCTTTCGGGAGTAATTGCACGCCCCTGGACTGTTTTTGTTGTGCTTTTCCTCCCCATGTGCTCCGTGACCTGGTTCCTGTCTCCCTTTGATTTGTTAATTCGATTCCAGGTGTGTCTCCTTTCGTCCCTCATTATCCTGTTTTAAAAGCCCCAGTCCATTCAGTTCATGTTTGTCGGGTCTACCAGTTATGTTCGTGTGCCATTCCTCATTCAATGTGTGGATTTACCCTGTGTGTTGGATTGAATTAAAGTCTATTTCGTTTATCCAAGGCTCCGTGTTCCTTCCGGCAGCAACCGTGACAGCGCTGGTGCAAGCTGTTAGTAAATCTGGCCCATAGTTTTAGTTAACAATAATAACCCTATTTTTTGTTAATTGAAATCGAGCTGAAATAAAGTATAAATATTAGATGGAAAAACAAAACAAAATGTTGTAATATAGTATTTAAATAACAAAAACTAATAAAAATGACAAGCATGTAACAATTACTAAATAAAGTGAAATATAAAAATAAATGCTAATTAAATTAAAAATAGTGATAAAAAATAGAATACTATTTAATAATAAATCAACAGTGGTATCTATGTTTGTATGTACACTGTAAAAAGTGCAAATTATCTTACGTATAACTCATATAAATATTATATATAATATATATTTGTTGGTTTAACCTACTGTGGCCTAATGTTACTACATGCAGCACATTTACTAGGGTGCCATTTAGTTAGTCTACTGAATGTATATTTGTCTAAATTTGTGTAAACATGCAAACCTGAAAAGGTGGGCTAATTTTCATTGTTTCTTTTAAGGATTTATTTTATGAATTAAAGGAAGATAACAGAATGCAGGAATAACGCTCAGAAATGTCAGCCGGGGCAAAACAAGACTTCGCAATGAGTGTGTGAATGAGGACTGCTTAAGTAGGGAGATAATGGGGAACACCTGTGCAGGTGATTAGTCCAGGTACGGGGTGTTATGGGAAATGGAGTTCGGTAGAATCAGTACTCAGGTGAGGGTGCCCTCCGGTGGCCATCGGAGAGAGCCACAGAGGTCTGATTCATGACAGAGCCCCTCCCCTGCGAGCGGCTCCGGACGCGAGGGGCATTGCGACGTCGAGGTCGTCCACGGGCACGAGGTGCAGGTCTGTTTGGGTGAGCTTGGTGGAATTCAGTGGTTAATGCAGGATCCAAGATGTCATTGGCATTTACCCAGGATCTTTCCTCTGGGCCATATCCTTCCCAATCGACCAGATATTGCAACACTCGTGCTCGGCGTCGAGAATCCAGAATCTCTCTGACCTGATAAGCCTCCTCGCCGTCCACGATGATGGGAGGGGTACTCTCGTCTGCGACCTCCTCTAGGTTCCTCTCTCCTTCGGGACCACCGGCGGGCTTAAGCAGGGAGACATGAAAGGTGGGTGAGATACGATATTCAGCAGGTAAATCTAAACGAAATGAAACTGGAGTGATCTGTCTGAGTATCTTGAATGGACCCACGTACCTGGGACTTAATTTCTTGCTGGGCAGACGAAGTCTGAGGTCTCGGGTGGAAAGCCAGACCCATTGCCCGGGGGCATACTCCGGACCCTCCCTTCGCCGACGATCTGCCCCCTCTCTGGTTCGCCGCACTGCACGTTGCAGATGTACATGGGCAGCATTCCAAGTGTTCTCGCACCTTTGTAGCCAGTCGTTGACTGCAGGGAGTTCCGAAGGTTCCCCTGACCAGGGAAACAGGGGTGGTTGAAAGCCTAAAATGCACTGGAATGGGGTTAATCCGGTTGAAGGCTTGCGGAGTGAGTTCTGAGCGTATTCAGCCCACATCAGGAATCTACTCCAATCGTTCTGGTTACGATGGCAGTAAGTTCTGAGGAAACGGATGATTTCTTGGTTCAGTCTCTCCACTTGACCGTTGGACTGTGGGTGGTAACCGGAAGTGAGGCTGACGTTGATGTTAAGTTGTTGACAGAGGGACTTCCAGACTTGTGACCTGAATTGTGGACCCCGATCAGAGACTATGTCGTCGGGGAGTCCATAAAAGCGAAAGACCTGATCCAGCAGAGCTTCTGCGGTCTCGAAAGCTGTGGGTAACTTTGGCAAGGGTATGAGGCGACAGGCCTTGGAGAAACGATCAATCACGGTCAGTATGGTGGTATAGTTCCTGGAATTGGGGAGATCAGTGACGAAATCGATGGCGATATGAGACCAGGGGCGCTGAGGAATAGGCAGGGGTTGGAGTAGCCCAGCGGGGCGTTGGTGAGATGACTTAGACATGTTGCAAGTTGGACATTGTTGAACGAATGCGGTGGTGTCGGTTTGGAGTGATGGCCACCAGAAGCGTTCAGATACCAGTTGGAGAGATGCTGTAATTCCGGGGTGTCCAGAGCTTGGGGAATCGTGTACGAGATGTAGAACTCGTTGACGGAGATTATGAGGAACATAGGTTCGGTTGTTGGGACAGTTGGGCGGAATGGGGTCATTTGCTTGAGCTTCGGTGATCTCCGTGAGAATATCCCATTGGACTGGTGCCACGATCAGCGTAGAGGGAATAATGGGTTCAGTGTGATTGGTTTGTGGTGTGGATGAATCATGTAACCGTGACAGTGCGTCGGCCTTGCCGTTCTTTGACCCAGGTCTATAGGTGACTTTGAAATTGAATCGAGAGAAGAACAAAGACCATCTGGCCTGCCGGGGGTTGAGTCGTTTGGCTGAGCGGATGTATTCCAGGTTACGGTGATCAGTGAGAACGGTGAAGGGGACTTTAGCACCCTCTAGCCAATGTCGCCATTCTTCAAAGGCTGCCTTCATTGCCAGTAATTCTCGATCTCCGACATCATAGTTTTTCTCTGCTGAGTTCAACTTGCGTGAGTAATAAGCACATGGGAAAAGTTTGAGAGGATTACCCTGGCGTTGAGAGAGGATGGCTCCTATTCCGATGTTGGAAGCGTCGACTTCAACTATGAATTCTTGCTCAGGGTCTGGGTGATGAAGGATGGGAGCAGTAGTGAATCGGTTCTTGAGCTGAAGGAAGGCGTTCTGAGCTGAAGATGACCATTCTAAGCGTTGTCCCCCCCCTAAGCAACGAAGTAAGAGGAGCTGCTACGGAGCTGAAGTTGCGTATGAATCGCCTGTAGAAGTTGGCAAAACCCAGGAATCTTTGTAGCTCCTTTACTGTCGTGGGTTGTGGCCAGTTCAGCACTGCCTGTATCTTGGTGTTGTCCATAGCGACCCCGTCCGCGCTGATGACGTAACCCAGGAAGGATACTCGTGTCTGATGAAACTCACATTTCTCCTTCTTGGCATAAAGTTGGTGCTCAATCAGACGCTTCAGAACTGCCCGAACATGTTGAACGTGTGTTTCCAGAGAGTCGGAGTAAATCAGAATGTCATCAATGTAGACTATGACCCAGCGGTTGAGCATGTCCCGGAAGACATCGTTGATGTAGGCTTGGAAGACGGATGGACTGTTGGAAAGGCCGAACGGCATAACGAGATATTCATAGTGACCGGTGGTCGTTGAGAAAGCCGTCTTCCATTCATCTCCCTCTCTGATGCGGATTAGGTTATAGGCGCTGCGCAGGTCAAGCTTAGTGAAGTACTTGGCAGTACGAAGTTGTTCTAGAGCGGCTGGAACCAGAGGCAGAGGATAACGAAACTTTACAGTGATTTCGTTGAGACTTCGGTAATCTATGCATGGTCGAAGGCCCCCGTCCTTCTTGTTGACGAAAAAGAACCCGGCTGATGCAGGTGAGGTGGAAGGTCTAATAAAGCCCTTAGCCAGTTCTTCGTCAATATATGCTTTCATGGCCTCAGATTCTGGTTGCGAAAGTGGAAACACTCTACCTCTTGTCGGTGTGGTTCCAGGGAGCAGGTCGATGGCGCAATCACTGGATCGATGAGGTGGAAGTTGAGAAGCTTTAGTCTTGCTGAAGGCCTCAGAGAGGTCTTGGTACTCTGCTGGAAGGTCTGGCATGACTGTGATTTCTGATGACGAGGGAGATTCGGGAGTGGTAGCGTGAGAGTTGAGCTGCAGGCATTCCTTATGACAGAGATCAGACCATTGTTGAATCTGTTTACTGGTCCAGGAGATACGAGGATTGTGCTTCTCCAGCCAGGGTAATCCGAGAATGACTGGGTTCTGTGGTGAGTCAATGGCGAAGAAACGTATGGATTCGGTGTGGAAAGAGCCGACTTTTAAGATGAGGTCTTGAGTGGTGAACTTTATCATTCCTGTGCCCAACGGGCGTCCGTCTAGCGCCGCCACTGCCAGCCGGGATTCACATGAAAGAAGAGGAAGTTCGTGAAGATTAGCAAAATTAATGTCAATGAAGTTACCCGCTGCCCCAGAGTCTATTAATGCCATCGTCTCAACCATAACATCATTACTAGTTAGGGCGATGGGTACATTTAAGGTATTGGGAGAAGCACTCACCGCTGTGGGGTCCTTGATGGACGGTCGGGTAGGACAGGTGGCTCTGAGATGACCAGATAAACCGCAGTAAAGGCAGAGGTGGTTTCGCACTCTGCGTTCCCTCTCTTCTGATGATAAACGAGTGACTCCTACTTGCATGGGTTCAGATTCTGGAGCACTCGCAAAGGCGGGTGTTTGAAGAGGGGAATGCCGTGAAGGACGTCGTGAACGCAGTAAATTATCGAGGCGTATGGCAAGATCGATGAACTGCTCCAGCGTTTTCCCTTCATCACGACAAGCCAACTCAGTTTGGAGTTCAGTCGATAAGCCCTTGCGATATAGCAGTTTTAAGGGTCCATTTTCCCAACCGGTCTGGGCTGCGAGAGTGCGGAAAGTGAGAGAGTAGTCAGCTGCAGTGTCCTTGCCTTGACGGAGCGTGAGAAGTTGTTCACCTGCTTCTTTGCCGCCAGCCGTGTGTTCGAATACTTCTCGAAATTGCCTCAGGAAGTCAGTGTATGAAGGAAATGACATGCTACCTCCTTCCCATACAGCGGTCGCCCAATCTAAGGCTCGTCCGGTTAACAGGGAACAGATAAATGATACGCGGCTCTTGTCTGTGGGGTATAACATCGGCTGCTGATCCATAAACAGAGAACATTGCAACAGAAATCCCTTACATTTGTCCGGTGATCCGTCGAATTTCTCAGGAAAGGATAGTCGGGGGTTCGTCGTGGAGAGGTTCATATTCGAGCTGATGGGCTGAGGCACTGGTGCTGGTGTGACCACTGATGGTGCGGTCAGTTGAAGCGTTTGCAGTGTTTTCACTAGCTCCTCCGTGACAGACGTGAGTCGTTGAAGCTGCAATTGATGTGACGTTAACATGGCAGCTTGAGCGGAAACTTCGGAAGTGAGTTGATAAACGGCTGCTGGATCCGTCGTTGGCGAAGTCTTCTGTAACGAAGGGTCTGAGGCGTGTGGATCCATTTGCAATCTCACTTTAATAAACTTAGACAGGGTCAAACAGGCAGTGATCAAACAACAGCGTCAGGAATATCAAAGGCAAGGCAGAGACGTAAACAATATCGGGCAGGAGTCAGGGCAGGCAGCAATACAATCAGAGTTCCAAGGAGCAATATCACAAGGGCAGGCAGCAGAGAATCAACAGAGATAAATGTGCTCCTGGGCTGTGCCGCGGGAAGATAATGAATGTGTGAACAACACCTGAGCCAGCCGCTGGGGGCAAACAAGACTTTAAAGGCAACAGGAATGAGGACTGCTGGGCAGGGAGATAATGGGGAACACCTGTGCAGGTGATTAATCCAGGTACGGGGTGTTATGGGAAATGGAGTTCGATAGAATCAATACTCAGGTGAGGGTGCCCTCCGGTGGCCATTGGAGAGAGCCACAGAGGTCTGATTCATGACAGAACTGAATCAAGTGAAATCAAATCTTCAAATTTCCACAGTGTCATAAACACAAAAAAATTTATGCAAATATTGAGATATAGCTCCCTGGTATGCTTTTGTAGAATAGTTTATATTAAAAACGTACTTCTAAATTAAAAAAAAAAAAAAAAAATCTAAATTTCAAAATGATATATTTTAGTACTGAATAAAAGTATTAAAAGTCCATACCAGCCAGCAATCAAATGCACAAATGCTGCAAGAAAGGGAATAATTTAAAAACTCTTACTATCCTGTGAGGGTTGTTGATGACAAAAGGAGCATAATGAAGTGTTGTCTTTGTATGTGAGGATAAGACAGTATGGTCTTGTGCATGGCATTGTGGGCGCCATGACCGCTGAGGTGTGAGGAACATTGGTCTAGTGCTAATGGAGCTGTAGTGAAGAACAGCTGATCCCAGAGCTGGAGAACACAGGCCCTCTCTTCAGTGCTTTGTTAAGACACTCTGACATCTTTAGGCTGGGACTGATACGAATGCTCAGGACAAAACATCACAAATATGGTGGTGCCAATAGACAACAGCCTTAGGCTCCTCCAGAGTCCAGCTCAACACTCCTGTTCAATACATCACACAGCAGGAGAGAGCCAGAGGACTGAATCCAGCCCTCCAGCCTGCAAGAGGCCTGCGGGGACACGCATAAATATTATTCCCAGGACTTCAGCATCTACAATCATTATCATGAATAAAACACAGCTGCTGACAAATCAGAATTGAGGACTGGAACTAATCGTTATATATATATATATATATATATATATATATATATATATATATATATATTAGTGCTGTCAATCGATTAAAAAAAATTAACTAATTAACCGCACATTTTTCTAAAATTAATCGCGATTAATCACTATTAATTCCACCTAACATTAAAGTTTTTAAATATACTTTTATATTGCAATAATTCCGCATTCAATCTTCAAATGTACAATGTACAAACAACATAAAGACAGTATATTTTTAATATTTCTTTAATGGCATCTTTTTTTATGATTGAAGGCCAGCATCACTGATATCAATACTACTGATGTCTCTATAAAATAGTTTTTTCCCCTGAATATTTAACCATTGACTGTAGCCAGTCAGCATTACAGTATAATTTAGATCTATAAATTTTAACATTTATTAGACTTAACTTCTAATTTAAGTGAACTTAAAACAATCATCACATGAACCTATTATAATAAATTACATATTTATATTGTGCCCTTCAGCAGAAATATACAGAAAATGAATACTTACCAAACACTAAATTCTAAATTAAATATAGATGAACCCCTTAAAGCTATAAAAGTTATTGATTTCCTCTTTTTTTCTTTGGTTCTTGGATTAATAGACATCACAGCAGCTGGTTAGTAGCTTATTAGCAGATAGCTTTAAAAGCTGCTGCTGCTGAACGTGACGCGGATCTGACATGCAACTCCCTTCACTTTTCTCATCTCAATTTCTGAAATCGCTAGCAAGTCTCTACTAATGAGCGGACGAGTTGAATCGGGTGTTTTAGATGAGGGAGACAGTGCTGGGGTGCCTCAGGACAGTTTTTAAAACCATTTCAGAGACATGTTCTTAAATGTGACGCATATATAACACATTGCATGCATGCACGCAGTTTTAAGGCAGCTTTAATCGCCTTTTTGGTAACTTCATGCCTTAACTGACGGCATAACGAGGACATTGCATGCACGTAGTTTCTTTCGCTGTTTGATATGAAATGATACAGGCTACAGCGGCGCCGGCACCTTTGTGCCTGTATTTGAAGAGCGCGCGCTACGAGCACAGTATCTTTTCCGCGCTCGTTTGACTCGCGCCTAGCGCGGAGACGAAGTTAGAGCGCGTCTGAAACGTCTCCCGTTTGATGTGGTCATAAAGACGTTCTGCATCTAAATAAACGCAATCCTTTTCACGAAAAAAGAGACAGAGACAGCAGTTGCGAATGGGGTGGCCAACCCTAGCCCCGCCCCTGCGTTAATTGCGTTAAATATTTTTAACGCGTTAATCAGAAAAAATTAATTGCATGCGTTAACGCGCTATATATATATATACTGTATATATAATGATTAGTTCCAGTCCTCGATTCTGATTGGTCAGCAGCTGTGTTTTATTCATGATAATGACATTATTATACCCTACCATTTAAATGTTTGGGGTCAGTGAGATTTTTTTTTCTCTCCCCCCCTTTTTAAATACTTTTATCCAGCAGGGATGCATTAATTTGATAAATATTGACAGGAAGACATTTATAATGTTACAAAAGATTTATATTTCAAATAAATGCTGTTCTTTTGAACTTTCTAGTCAACAGATAATCCTGTGTTTAAAAAAAAGAGGAAAGAAAAAAATGACATGTTACCACAATAACATTAGGCAGCACAGTTTTCAACATTGATAATATTTCTTGAGCACCAAATCAGCATATTAAAATGATTTCTGAAGGATCATGTGACACTGAAGAGTGGAGTAATGAAGCTAAAAATTCAACTTCATCACTACAGGAATAAATTACATTTTAAAATATATTAAAATACAATTTTTTTCAAATTGTAATAATATCTCACAATAATACTGTTTTTAGTGTGTTTCTGATCATAAATGTTCTTTAATAGTTTTTAAATGTTAGATATTAAAAATATTGACTAACATATATATATATATATATATATATATATATATATATATATATATATATATATATATATTATCAACTGGTCTGATATTTCAAAAGAGCTTGAAGTCAAAACAATGAAACCTCAGAGCAAATTAAGCCAATGTCACAATTCACTTGCCTTTAGTCATAAACTGACAGCTTTTTATTTAATTATATCATAATTAACATTCTGCTTATCCTACAGTTTCATTTCACAAGCTTAAGTGATTTCCTATTAAATGTTCCACAAATTCCCTACAAGTGAGTGGTAGAAGTCCATCATGGGAACTCTAATAGAAAAGTATAATTACTTCTCAGAGTGAATTATCGTTTACAGGGCACTAGTTATCAAAAGTTATCTAGCCATGGCTGGCAATTATTAAAGCCTTAATCAAATATGGATGGTCATTTGTTAATTGAATTATTGCAGACCATCAGAGCACGTTTGGGAGGTGAAAAATGAGCTGTGAGATGGAAACTGAGATCTATGCTAGATATGAGCTCCATTAATGATTCTGAGACCTGTGTGGCACTGAGCAGTTATACACCTGTAGTTGAGAAAAGTTACAGGAAATAAAAGACGATGGGGTCGACAGACATGAATATTGAGAGATAACTTCATTTAAATTCATGCATTTGGCAGATGCTTCTAACCAAAGTGACTTACAGTGCATTCAGTGTATACATCAGTTCTCTTGAAATCGAACCCATGACCTTGGAGTTGCCAGCACCATGCTTTATTCTTTGAGCTGCAGAAACATTTTCTTTATTAAATGTAGTTTTCCACAGCATGCCATTCTTTTTCTCATAACACATGTCCAGCTCTGGTTTCCACAACTTTTAGATTGTAGACACGACTGTAACTGTCTGACTGACACCAACTGAGGGGCAAAAACAGAGATCATCTAACAGTGATTCAGCTCAGTAGTAAACACACTCCTGCTCCATACATCACTCAACTCTCTCTTTCGCACATGCTCAGAGGAGAGGAAATGGAAGCAGGCAGTGGAACAGCAGTAAGAGATTCAGAGGGGAAATGAGAGGCAACAGCTTGGAACAGCACTTTCAGTCCTTACCAGCAGAATACAGATAATGCATAAATGTCTTTGTGTGTTTTTAAAAGCATTCTATTGAGCAGATCTTTACATTTGAATGCACTGTACAGAATAAAACAAAATCTAATTCTGTCTAAACTTGGATTAACTGAAATTAAATAATTCTTTCACGAATTATGAAAACTCCCTCTTTAGAAATAAATGTTTATTTATAAGACGTTGATGATATCACTCCATTTTTGAAATAATGACATCATTTTTTTTTTTTTTTTTTTTTCAATTTTTAAGCATTTTCACATTTTAAAAATACTTTATCAGTGTTTTATTATGTTCACCTATGTTGACATTTTAAAGCTCAATATTTCAACTGTATTGAAAAGATTTTTTTCTTGGCACAAAAATACTGACTTCAAAATATGTGAGGTGTAATGATATTTGCTAGCTAAGGCCATTATTATCAGCTTTTTGCACTGACCTTGTCACTTTTTATTTATGATTTTTATATTTATTCAACCCCGTAATATTTTGAATGTAACAGGGTCAATGTAAATAAGTCAAGTGTAATTTATTACGTGGCACACTAAAAACACTGAATCCAGTTATTTATTATTACATTTATTAAATTATTTACATTCACATTCACACATCAGGCACAAGGTTAAACATTTGATCTTTTATCCATTCCCTAAATCAAATTGGTGGATTGTTGAACAACTTTATCAGAATTAAACTGTATATTAATATATATTACTTCAAAACATATTGTAACTGAAAGTAGAATAAGGTTGTAATGCTTTAGGCAATAACAATTAGCTAAAATATTTCACAAAGAACCACATATTTAAGTTAAAAATATTGACCTTGGGCCTCAAATATAAAACATAAATCCAGAATCTGCACAAAATTCCCTTTGGCAGCCCTAGTCAGTGGAAGATTGTGCGTACATGTATCCCAACTAATACAATACCTAGTTTGACTATTCATAACCTCATCTGCATATAATTTCCATATGCATATTCCCATTCATGTGATAAGCTACTACCATGTTCAAATGGTAGTCTACAGAACGCTAGGAAAATATGAACCGTAAATTCTGTTTTTGCCTTCAAATTACACAGCCATAAATGCTTGTCCTGTTTTTAAACATATTCACATATCTATAAAACAAAATACATTTTTCAATATTGTAACACAGAAAGACTTTTCAAAGAAGAATTATAAGTCCTGATGGAAAAAAATGCGCATTGTGCATGCGTAATATTCTGTTCTCTAGTTCTAAAGGTGTATATTCTGCTTTATATACACATTTAATAATTGATTTCAAGAATTAACAGATGCTGGATTTGGGACCACGTAATTGTATACTATTTCACTAATATCAGTCAAGCCCAGAATCTAAAACGTGTAAATGCTTGCACTGTACACATGCCAATGTTTGTGATGCCTTTTGGTTTATGAGTTTCTTATTTAAGTATCAAACAAATATCGTTAGTGCAGGTGTATATTCAGTCCTTCTCTCTATACAGTAGGTACACAGCTTGTCCAGATCTGTTCTGGAGATGCAGATGTAACATTTGTCATGTCAATAAAACTATTTGGACTGAATTGATTAGCTGTAGGGCTGAGGGCCTCTCTGTGGGCTTTCTGACAAGAGAGAGTGAAAATATGCGTGTTTGCATGTGTGTGTGTGTGTGTGTGTGTGCGAGGGAGAGAAACAGCGAGAGCTGATTCACTAAACACAGATTGTATCAGTCGTGTCGCTGGTGACAGGGCTGTGCTGACTGTGTCTGGGCCAGTGCTGTTCGGGGCTGATACTGCACCCTGGAGATCACCCAGATAACAGCACTGACATCCTCTCTCATTCACACAGAGGAGGAGGAGGACAGCCTCTCTCCTGGGACAGAGGACCACTGCACCGAGAAGCAGGAGGGGGAGCCTGAGAAAGGGCAACTGGAGGAGGAATGGAAACATTTAAATAATCTATATTAGGTGTGAAGTTAATTAGTAATGTTTGATTTCTGAAAGAATCATTCTTCATTCTTTTTGAGAGTTTTGCAAAGCACTTTAGGACTTTGGAGCAAAATTTATTTGGCAAAAATAGGTAACACTTTATCTTAGGGCCCAATTCTCACTATTAACTAGCATGCATATTACTAGCATATTGGCTGTTTATTAGTAATTACAAAGTGCATATTAATGCCTTATTCTGCATGATCATATATTAGATCCTGTAAACGTAAAGGGATAGTTCACCCAAAAATGAAACATCGGTAACACTTTAGAATAGGATCCAATTCTTACTATCAACTTGTTGCTTATTAGCGTGCCTATTATTAACATATTGGCTGTTTATTAGTATTTATAAAGCATTTATTCTGCATAACCATATTCTACAGTACATCTCTAATCCTACCCAATACCTGAACTTAACAACCTTACTAACTATTAATAAGCAGCAAATTAGGAGTTTATTGAGGCAAAAGTCATAGTTAATGGTTTGTTAATAGTGAGAATTGGACCTTAAAATAAAGTGTGACCGAACATTCTGTCATTAATTACTCACCATCATGTTGTTCCAATCCCGTAAATCCTTCGTTCATTTTAGGAACATAAATTAAGATATTTTTAATGAAATCTGACAGCTTTCTGACCCTTCACAGACAGCAACGGAACTGACATGTTTAAGGCCCAGAAAGGTATTAAGGACTTCATTAAAATAGTCCATGTGACATCAATGGTTCGACCTAAAGTTTATGAAGCTCTGAGAATACTTTTTGTGTGCAAAGCAAACAAAAATAACAACTTTATTTAACAATTTCTTCTCTTCTGTGTCAGACTTTGGCACACGTTCTCAACACATTTGTGTGAATTCCTCTGCTTGCAAACAAGGAGTTTATATTAGTCATAGCTAATATAGAAAGAACTGGACCTTAAAATAAAGTTTGACCGTATGTAAGGTATTGTAAATGGTCCAAATGTGCATTATGAAACATCTAAACACCACTCTGGGTATTGTATCCCATAATGCATTGTGCTTGATTTGACCTGTCATTTCCTAATGAGCCTTCTTGACTCATTTGATAGGAAGTCTAAATGTTTTTTTTTTGTTTTTTTTACATTTTTACACAAAACTGAATTAAAAATATAAAATAACCATCATTTGTAAGATGATAACTGGATTTCACATAGAATTTTTTTCTTCTAAAAAAGCAGCACACTAAGATTCTGTAAATTTACATCAAATACATTAAATAAAACTAAAACAGCCATAATTTCTAGAGACATAATCAATACAGAATGAGTTTTTTTGAAAATCAGAAAGGGGTAGGGGTAGGAAAAGGGAATAGAAAATACAGTTTATACTGTATAAAAACCATAATGTCTATAGAATGTCCCCATAAAACATGGAAACCCATGTGGTACAACACAACAGAGCAAAGTGAACCAATTAATTTAAATAAGCCAGACTTCCCAGTGCTATGAACAAATATCTTGTGCAACCTGAAAGGCATTAAATATTTTTTGAACATGTTATGACACTTTTGTGCCCATTTAATGCATTTCATCAAGCAAACAACCTCAATTATGAAGATATGGATAAATACTCAAATAAAGAGCTGCAAAAGTCCATCATGACCCTTACAACACATGCTTTGAAAGGCGCAGAAAGACAGCTGAGTAAATCTTGCCATAGGCCTAAGTTAGGAAAGAGCAGATAGTGGTTTCCTATAGAGAATGATGTTGTTTGATCCATAACCATATAAAATCACATGTAAGTAACAGCACAAGCCTGTTCTTGGTTTGTCTCATTCATCTGAGTATTTATAAAGACAGGCCAATTCCTAAATCTGTTACTGCCCACAAAATGAGTGTCTGCCTTTGAATTTAGAGTGTTCATTAATAGGATATTATGTGCTGCAGGAGTCCATAGTAATGAGATATTACACACATGGTCTGAGGGATTCTCACTGTCTCTGGGCTTGATGAAATATCAATATACTGACATCACACATTCTATAGGAATTATAAAGTGTCAATGAAAATGACAAGTGTGCAGTGAAAATTTACATAAAGGCCTATCACATTTAGTAGAAAAGTTCAAAACATCTACTTTTGCTTAACAATATCTTTATTAGTGTTGCATCATGTAACTATCACTATTACTGTTGCTCAGAAAAAAAGAAACTAAAAACTCTAACCGTAAGTGTTACTTTGTCAGTAACTTGTACTTTATTCTACTGTCCTGTTCTGAATGTATAGTAATGCATGATCTGTAGGCTGTTATATTTCCATATGCTCATACAGACAGTATTTGATTTCTCTTACTGAATGGTAGTTGAATTCACAGCATATCTGCAGGAGACAGACAGGCTTTCTGCCAGCCAAAAGACAGGTGATAGTCCACAGACAGGTGGAGAACAAATGGAGAACAAGGATTAGAGAGCTTCTTGAAAAACAGGGGAGACATGGAGGGAAGGTGGATTTCGAGAAGGGCTCTCTGAATCCCAAAGAACATGTGTATATCAGTCATCAAGAGCTAATTCATGTCAGAGCGTGTATCTCGTATCTTGGGAGAGGCCAGAGAGAGCCTGATAAAAATGGAAGAGGAAATGAAGTTGGATGTAGGGGAAAAGAGGTCCCTCATGCTTTTCCTCATGACCTTATGCTCTAATCCTAGAACACGCTTTGCTCTTTTCCATCTTCGTCCGTTTTGTTTATATTCGAGAGTAACACAGATTCAAGCACATTTTAGATTTTTGGTGGTGTTGTTGTTGTTTTGCTGTAGTTTAAGTAGGGTTTTCAAGTCATCCTTTGCAAAATGTAAGTACAAATGTCTGTTTCTAGGGGGACCAGTCTGATTAATAATATATAAATCTAATATATAAAATATAATATAATATAAGATTTAAGCTAATATTTTAACAATTTAACAAAACATTCTCAGTTCTCTGATGTTGGTTACATTGTCACATGCAGTCAAACAAATATTGAATGATTGATTGTTTTCATTTTTAAATCATTTCAATTTTAGATTTATGATTGAATTATTATCTCTTCATTAAATAAACAAAAACCCCAGTTCGCTATTGTAATTACAATAATATTTAAAACATTACACAGGTTTCAATAGAAATGACATTGACGTATATTTTAAAGTATATTTTAGTTAAAAGCATAAATTATTGTTTATTATAATTGTAAAGTATATTTTAGTTAACCATAAATCCAAGACAATTGACAGTACACTTTAACCATATTTCAGAAGTAATTATGAAATGATATATAATTATGTACTTAAGTCATAACTTGGGTTAGAAAGTACCCTAAAGTTCAGCAAAGTGCATTTAATATGAATTTGAACTATAACACATTTTTATTTAATTGTGATTAACATGTTAAGTGTCTGAAAACATCACATTCAGTTCACATTTAAAATAGATGTAAAATGAATTTGCTCTCTAAACTTCATGGCAATCTAAAACAAACATCCTCTCTACAATCAAATAAAAATGAGAATTTTTTCAAGTGTATTTATAAATTTTGCAAGTGTATAAATAAATGTAATAAAGAACTTGCTCTCTTTCTCTCTTTTTTTAAGGCTGGGGCAATACATGTGGGCTGGATCAAGGGGAGTTCTGAGTGTCCCAGTCATCTGAGACCCCTCACTAAATGACTTGTGAGGGCAGTAATTGGAGAGGAGGGAGAGAGGTGCATAATGAGCAGCGGTATCAAACAGAGAGCAGAATAGAGGTCAGTGTAAAGGCAGACACACAGGATGCCCACCGGCAGACTGCATTCACAGAAAGCTCTTGCTGAGGAAATTAAGTAATTTTAGAACATAAACTTGATTTGACTTAAAGGAACAGTTCAACCAAAAATGTTAATTATGCCATAGTTTACACTTGTGTTGTCTCAAAACCATTTAATTTCCTTTCTTCTGTGAAACACAAAAGGACATTTTACGTAGAATTTTCATGCTGCTCTTCAAAACACTTACAATACAGCATATAGACTATTTTTATGGTGCTTTATGAAAGCGATTCCCAACTGGTTTTGCTTCAGTACCCACATTTTACACTGTCAATGGGCAATCCAATAGTTTTATAATTTTTTTTTACTGTATGTTGCATGGTTTGTGAGAATGTGGGCTTGTCACATAACCCGTCCATATCAACATTTTCCTAAAATAAATTAGCTTTTATGAAGTGACACAAAATTTGAGCAAAAATACCATTTGATTGTATGTGCATCTCAACAACAAAAGGTACAGAAAGCCTTTTCTCCGTTACAAACATTTTCCCCCCACATATCACATATTTAATCATTTGCATTTGGCATTGTATTTTCCCTGTTTTTAATGGGTTCAATGTGTCAGCTAGTCACATACTTTTGTTGTATGCAAAAGAAGAGCGTGAACATTCATCAAAACATCTCTTTTTCTGTCCTATGAAAAAAAGAAAGCTTGAAACAAGGTTGAGTAACTTTTTTTTTTGGCTTTAGAAGCTGAATTCTCTGATCTCTGACTGTGCACAATAAACACGATCTGTAAAGAAATATCCTCATAAGCTTTGCATCTCACACCACACTCATCTGATTCATATGAAAAGCTTGATACATTACAAGAGGGAGGAATTAAACAATGGCCTTGCAATAAAAAGAAGCGAAGAGAGGGAAGTGAGTGTAAGTAGCAAGCTGAGAGGGTAGTAGGTGAAAAGAGACAAGGCAGATGGCAGAAAGCTGAATAAAATACCACTGTAAGATCTGAGCCTATTCATATGAGCCACTTACCTTTGATTTTCAAGAGGATTACACCTTGTGCTCAAACACAGAGCGGAGAGACAGAAGGAGAACGAGGAGGTGCAGAACGCACTGAATGACTGCTTAAGGAAATATTCATTCATACTTAATTCCCCATGACTCATTAACACTAATCCTTATTACTCTGTGAGTAAAGCAGGTCTGAATGGGCCTGCGGTGGATAGGCCAGCCCGATCTCACGGCAATTCGTACATATTTTACGAGGTGGCTAATTCGTACGAATTCGTACGACCTCACTCGTACAAATTGATACGACTTTTGCCTAATCGTACATATTTTACGAGTTACCAATTCGTATGAATTTGTACGAATGACCTACACCTAACCCCGCCCCTAAACCTACCCGTCACTGGGGTTTAGACAAATCGTACTAAATCGTACGAGTGAGGTCGTACGAATTCGTACGAATTAGCCACCTCGTAAAATACGTACGAATTGCCGTGAGATAGCGTTGGATAGGCGGACATGTGCCCCTATTGTGATGGGGCGTAGGGGGTTAATCCAGATCTTAGGCTGGGGTTGAAGAGGAGAAGCCAGGTTACAGCCATCCCCCTATTTCCCCTACCGAGGTCGAGGACGAAAAGGACACTGTGATGGTGGTTGGCATAGTAACAGGCAACTGTGGCTCCAAACAGCAACGACATGCAAATATTGCTATGAGGTGATATTAAGGTAGCTGTAAATGCTACAGGACATTTACTGTATTAAAGGTAACTTCTGTGACACTACAATTACCAAATGGCATTGGAAAAATAATGTTTACAAATAGGTTTCCCAAACTCTCCCCCATCTGCCATCAGTCAGCCGAACAGGAAATTTTTAAACTGGACTTGCAAGTGTGTTATTTATTGATTTACAGATTGATCGATTGATTGATTGATTGATTGATTGACTGGAATTGTCCCACCCCAAGTGTGTGATGATGTAATGGGTAGAATCAACAATCATACTATTCATCTAATCAATTAAAACAATGACTTAAAAATAAAATAAAATAAAATGTAAAAAACTAAAATAAAAGTTTTTATTTTAATAAAAAATATTTTATTTTATTTTATAAAAAATATTTTAAAATATTTTTATTTTATTTAAATTTTATTAAAATAAAATAAAATTTTAATTAAAAATAAAATAAAATAAAATAAAATAATAAAAATCAGTGCAAAAGAACATCATTTGAAGTCCAATGGAATTTTTAAAATACAACTTTGCCACACGAAAAGTATTGAGGCCTAAAGAACTGCATAAAATTTCCATCCATTTGTTAAATACATTTGTTTACAACTGAACCTTTATGTGATAATGTGCATATTTGTCAGTCATACATGAAACCGGTAAGAAACAGAAAGATTTCGGCACTCAAAAATCATGGTACATATTAATAACTATTTGCATTTATTTGCTTTTATTTCAATCATTTTCAAACCGTCTTAATTCAAATAGTTTAGAATCAGCATAAATCTGTTTATCCTGGCAGAAAATTACCAATACCTTTTTTGTTTTTACTGCAGATTTTTTCTTACAGAGTAGGACAAAAGAAATACAGGACAACAAAAGCTGAAGATATATCAATTAGAAATATCCCACATTTGATTTTGAATGGTGAAAGAAAGAGAGCCACATGGCCTTTACCCATTTTTATATGCCATCTGGGACCTGAAGTTCAACCCTATGGGTTCCTCCAGAGTTCTTACAACCTCGTTAACCAGGTCAGAAATTAGCACCTGCTTTTCTCTCCTTAGCGTTTGTGAGTGTGGTGTTAACGGAAGCCTAACCTGTTGAGAGATTCCGGCTGTGAGATAAAGCAGAGATGGATAAGGTGAGAACATCGTATTGGAGGAAGGAGTATTTTGTAGAGTGCCAAAAATCATTGTTATGAGCGCATTTCTTCACTGTTTTGCCTCTGACAGCATATTAAGCAAGGTAACTAATTATGCAAATTTAGTAAAGCTGGACTCTTATAAAAATTAAGCAGTGACTTTGGGTAATACGTCAGAGCAAGGGTTTTCAAACCATTTCTGGAAACTCCAACACTGCACTTTTTGGATTTATTTGACACAGTTGAATTAACTCATCAGCTGATTAATAGATTTACTTTATGATCTGAGCTGGGTGTCTCCAATAAGGGAGACAATGTGCAGTGTTGGGAAGGCTTGAGGTATGATTTGAAAACCTCTGCATCACAGTGTGACCCAAATATATGATCAACACAACAGATCAGTTTTTCATTTGAGATCAAAGTGCTAATATTATTTTCATTCAAACCACAGCTACTGACAGCTGGCAACTGCCATAAATTACTTGATTAAAACCCCACAGTCTCATATCCTAAAATGGTGTGGTTTATAGGGAGTGAATATTATGAAACCTGCCAAAAAAAAAAAACAGGTATAAATGGGTCAAGTTCATATTTTACCTCATACTCAAAAGAAAATACGAGAAATCATTTTTTGAATATAGAAAATGTAATCTACTATCAGGAGGACTTTTTTTTTTTTTTTTTTCCAATTGACATTATTTTTATGACAATTAAGAACCTCCAGTTGTACCCCCAATTCCCTTTACTGTAATGTGTCTGGTATTGTATTTCTCTTTCTTATTTGAAATAATTAACACTATGGTAAATGCAATTTTGAATAAAAAAAAAAACTATGAAAATGCTACATTAAAAACCTGTTAATTGGTTAACTATGTTACTTTACAATGCAGTGAAAAACTGTAAATGGTTTAATATTGCATTATATGTTACTAATTTTCTTGTAAAACACTGTCATATTTATAGTTTTTGCAAGTGTACTGCATAATTTATAACTTCTACATTTTTAAAAAGAAATATATAGAGACAGGTCATAATAAAATTCATCAATAAAATAATTAAATGGAGTACAGCATATTGTACAATTACATATATTTTTATATGAATAATCTATATTTTAATGTTTTTCATGTTCCAATAATGACAATGTATTTTGCAGTACAGTAACAAGTTAAAATGTAAAATGTGCTTAATTGTTCTAAAGTGGTTTAAAAATTAATAATATAAATATAAATATAATAAGTTTATCAGCAACAACAACAAAATCACTTACTGTGATTTACACAACCGTCTGCAAACATTTGTTAAAAAAAGTTAGTTTATAATATAATGTAAAAGCTTATAATGTTGAAAAATATTGTTTACTTTCTATATACACAAGGTTTTATCACTTACATCAGCTTTTAAGAGTCATTGAATGATTGCTGGACATCAAGACACCATCTTTCTGTGTATTCCCTTCATTTAGACTGTCACTGCCTCAGTAAAATCACCCCCTGCCAGAGTTTAAACATACACTGGAGCTCACATACTGCACCATATCAAAATGTAATTAAATTATGAAGAGATACGCATCAGAGCGGTCACGCTTATTTGTTTCTCCATTACTAGAGAAGGAACGCTTCATGTGGAGAATATGAAGTAGGGTTTGTGTACAACTCTCCTCTCTTTGCTGTGCGCCAGGGGCCGTCTACTCCAGCGAGACATGCTCATGCTGGGAAAACACATCTTCTGCTGGGAGCTAATAGTTTTACCCTCTCTCCAGAGCATATGCTACATTATCTGTTGTGCTAATTGAATTGTGGGAAATCTCAGTGAGGTTGTTAAACTGTATGCAACAACAAGAGTAGATATAATAATTGCTAACAAGGCTGGTTGATTGTTATTATAATTGTTGGGAGAAATGCATATGAAACTTTGATATTCACTGACCATTAAGCCATCTAGAGTAAAAGAAGAGGTAAAGAAAACTCTGAAACCACACTGAAAATCTGTGAGTAAATAATTAAAATGGAATGGAAATAAATACAATGTTTTAGAAATTCATAAAAAATGGTTTTAAAAATCTTTTCTGACCATTGTGTGCCATGGCCATACTACTGACATTTAAATGGCAAGCATTTGTGTATTTTGGATCAAATAGAGGTTTGTATAGGGCAAACATTAGAAATGTACTTAGAAACACCAGTTCAACACAGTGATTGAGATTATAAGAAAAAAAAGTAAATTAAAAGGAATATCATGTAAACTGTTACAATGGGTTGTTATCATGGGCGACCTTTACTCTCGAACCGGGGGGGGGGGGGGGGGGGGCGGCTTTCATCTTTGTTCATTTAAATTTTCCGTGTCTTTTTCCCGTGTCACTTGAAATGTGTCCGTTTTGAATCACTGTGGTGAGACACGAAGAAAAAATTTAAATGATCAGTTGTGGGACTATTCTGTAATAAATCGCATACCATTCATCTCTGAACTTTCTATCGTCCGTTACTGGAAACGAAATTACTGGTTAATATGTCCCGATCTCAAAGTTTACACACGCTTTCAGTCTGTGAACTGGATCTTGCTCAGGACGCGCGCTGTCTGTGGAAGTTTGGTCAGGTCCGCTTCCAGAATTAAATCACTGAGGCATTTTTGTTCCATCCATTGTTTATCACTGATATTTCGAGAATAAATCCAGCATCATTCTCGAAACTTTGCAGCCTGTATGTGTCCGAAAAACGAAATTTTCATTCAAATTCTGAACGGATGTAGCCTAGAAAACACACAAAGCGCGCTCCCATTATTATTACTAAAAGTGTCACTCATCAAAGTTCATCGCGATCTCACAAAGTTCTGTTATAATCAAGCTCTCTAAACTACACAATGAATCTACAATGAATTTGCATCGCACCTGCACTTAGTTAATCATGAGATGATTCACGAGCGTGCAAAACTCTGGCGCTTTCAGCTGTGAATGAATTCTAAAAAACTACAACGTTTCTGATTGGCCATTGCGTTGAAGAAATCAACAGATATGCCTTTGATTGGATACAATGCTCAACACTGCAAAAACACGTTGGATAGTTTGCTTTCGTTTGAGGGTATTTAGCGCCGTCTAGTACCCCAGCACAACCGGGCCTGGGCTGACATCAGAGATTCCATGACTGACGATATGCCCCCCACTAATGTCGCCCATGGTTGTTATAATTGCAGCAACAGGTGTATAAACACACACACACACACATTTTATGCTTAGCTATATTGCTAGTATGCCAGGTGTTTGAACATGACAATGATTATTTACTATGTGATATATAAATGTGGATTATATGCAAATTATATGGATTATAAGCATTTTATGAAAAAATAATTGATTCTCCATCATTTGTTGTTGATTATGTGGCATCTTTGTACAGAAAGTCAGATGTTCTTCTTTTCTTTTGAAGCACAAGAATGCTCTTTCGATCATTCTCAAGTCTCATTTTGTATTAAATTAGAAAATAAGAATCTTATCGGTAGTGAATTTCTAGATGAGTTAGTTTCTAAATGAAAACCGAGTTTGAACAATTTTGCTGTTTTGTTTTGTCCAACAAAGTGGACTGACCCTTGCCAGAATTATTCTGACAATTTTTCCAGTATTTTCCCAGGTCATATTTATAGCAGACAGGGCAAATATCGCCCTACTTCAATCCTTTCGACAAGAATGACTGTTTTGTTGCTGTCTCCTTTGTTTGCACACTGAATCTGTGTGGCTTTTGTTGTGTAGAGAAATTGGTGTATTACATTTTATGTGTTTTGCCTTTTCAAATTGGGGACACATTATGGAATATGGGACTCACAGCAAGCAGCACTGAGGTAAGGGCAATTCAAAAAACGCTCACTGTTCAACAGCTTTAATGACCGCCAATGGGTGATGTCTGTACTGTTTAGAACGTGTCTGAATCAATATGAGGCATAATTGGCTCTGATGGGACTTTATGACATGTTAGTGGTGGGACATGACAGTGTAAACACTCATTTGTCTAAAGGAGGCTTTCTGAACACAGTCACATGGTGCTGAAGGTACAGGTGAAGAGGAAGTGTGGAGAAATACAGCAATCTACCATAATCACCTCTCCATTTGCTAAAGGAGAACAGCTCTTTAGTCCGCTCTGTATTTCAGCAGTAGCCAATTTGAGACTGTTTGCTTACTTGTTAACGTGCTTATGTGCTGTTTATTTGGTGGTGCTTACAAAATGATTGTGTTTTATTTTTCTTATCATATTTAAAATTGAGTCCAGCAGGTCATTTTGAGATGTTAGCATACAACACTATATCTTATCTTCATTTATAACACTATAAAAATGTCATAGCTTGTACTTGCGTCTTATTGCATCAAATTTTATTTAAATAATTATATTTTCAAAATGTCTTTATTGAAATTCCTTAGAAATGACATAGCTCTGTTACTAAAATGTATGAACATGGTTTAAATATGATTCAATTAGTTGGTTTACATATGATACATTACATTTATTGATGTTGAATATAAAGCCTGGTAATTGTGTATTATTGTGGTTCTCTTTATTAGTATTATTATATAAATCTCATTCTTGTTATGTACAGTATGACTGATAAATAAGCATCAGATTATGATAAAACTCTGTAATCCAAATGGATAAAATGTTTATAAGCAATTAAAATATAAATATTTATAGCCATTTTTGGATGAAATGTGAAATAAAACCTTTTGAAATAAAACTTTGTGAAATAAAACTTTTTGCATTGCATCTGCTAGTCTTTTAGACCTTTATTACTTACTAATGTTTGCTTTACATAAACATACAGAATACAAATTTATAAAACTTGGCAAAAAATATCAAGGAAATGCATTATGTACTGCCAGACTTCATGGTTTAAACTAAAAAAGTAAGAATAATAGTTTGAACATCACTGATGTTAGTGACATAAGCAAAACAGGACAAAGACACAAAAGCTGACCACTAATACAAAATACAGTTTCATGACTGGTCAGAAATATGATTTCACCTGCCATGTACCTTGTCATCACATGTTACTGTAGGTAACAGGACAGAAGAGATTTTAGTGTCTAAAATTAGACATTTAGGATCTAAAAAATGGTAAAAATAATTAAGATATCCATACCCAAGCTTTCCTGTCACCCAAAATCTTTGTTTTGATTTGATGTATATCACCCGACATGTAAAGCTGTGGTGAATGTGTATGTGAAGTGGATGCATAGCATATCAACATCACTTTCGTCAGCTGCTAAAATCAATTCAGGCTAATTAACAGAAAGGGCTCTCCAGTATAGACACTGTCTCATTGACATGATGATGCCCCTCAACCTGATACAAAGCTACCACAATTATGGCAATTACACGTGGATGATTGCACTCAAACTGAGCAGAGCTCTGAGAGACTCTCAGCTCGATTATCACTCTGTTCCTACGAGCTCTCTGATGGAGGGCTATTCTGAGGACACATCAGGGGGCCCGCCTTTGACACACTGCCCAACATCACTCAGAATTACAATACACAAACATATTGCACTTTATTACCCTAAAATTCAGTAGTAAAATGGTGATTAAGAATTTCTGTCAGTCATCATAAAAGTCCTACTCCCAGATAGCACACGTATGTCTCAAAAGATGAATGCCTTTAAAACGTCAGTATTACATACATTCTAACCGTTACGAAAAAGAAGTTTATTCAAGTGTGTTATTAGCATACTTCTTTTAAACTAAAATTAGGAAAGTATACTTTCAGTCTACTTTTTATGTACTTCTCAGAAATGTGCTTTTATGTACTTCTCAGAAATACACTTAAAATGACATTTAGGTATACTTGACTGACTTATACTTAGAAAAAGTCTAAATATATATTTGAGCTATACTTGGTCTCCAAGAATCCATGTTTTCATTGTTATATGGTAGGGGGCGCTATTACACATCTTCTGTACAGAATTTCCAAAAAAACACAAGCGAAGAAGAAACGGGAACAACAGATGGTTGATTCCACGCATAATCTAACAAGATCATCAGACATAAAAACATCAAAACTGTGTAACGTTATGAAATAAAATGTCGACCCATGAAGAGGTAATAATGACTGTCAAGCTTTGGGGTGTTGATCGACTCCATCTACGTTTTGATTGTCATTCTGAATCCAATTCATGTCTTTTTTTCAGCTTTTTGTTCAAAATGTTGTTGATTTATTTATGAAACTTACCCACATTCAAGTGTTTATAAAAAGAATGCATGAAGCTAGAGTGAAATGTTTTTGTTTACATGCACATACCCTGCTATTTCTTTTGATGTTTTGTATGTTCAGATATTCATATAACAAAGTATATACAAATTAATACCTAAATAGGGACATAGTAGTATAAAGTATGATGTAAAGTTCACTTAAAGGTGTCATAGGTGATTGTCTTCAGAAACATTTTTTGTTATTCTGGTTGAAAGTCTCTTCACATCCTGATAGCAATCATTAAGTTAA